>JACCPG010010653.1:0-38400 GCA_016069955.1 Drepana arcuata | reverse complement strand
CTTCTTGCACACACTTTGCTTTGTATATCTGTTTCGTCAATCTTTCTTCACTCATCCTTTCTATGTGTCCAAACCAACGTAACATGCCTTTCTTCAGCTTTACAATCACGCCCTCATTCACGCCGGTTGATTTGCGAATCTCTTCATTGCGGATTCGATCTAATATCGTTACGCCGCACATTTTTCGAAGAGATCGCATCTCAACTGCATTCAAGCTATTTTCATACTTTCTCTGACATACTAAGGATTCGCTGCCATACAATAAGGTAGGTACCAATATAATAAGGTAGGTACAAATAATAAATTGTATTTCATTTAAAATGTGACTCCTTGAAACACGGCTACCGACATCCTACTAATACGAAAGTGAGTGAGTATTAAAGCATGTTGGCTACTCAATCACGCCAGAACGGCTGAACGGAATTAAATTAAATTTAATTTTAAAGAGATGAACAAGTGACCGAGTGTGCTATATCGGTAAATGGGCAAATTCTAGAGCAAGTGAATGAATTTGTATATCTTGGAAGCATGTTCACACGGGATGGAAAGTATGAAAAAGATATTGAAAGAAGGATAAATGCCGGAAATAAGGTGAATGGAGCCATGTCGGCGTTGATGGGCAGTAAAAGTCTGAGCAAGAATGCTCGAGTTGCTGTCCACAACGCGACATTGGTACCTACCTTATTGTATGGCAGCGAATCCTGGGTATGTCAGAGGAAGTATGAAAATAGCTTGAATGCAGTCGAGATGCGATCTCTTCGAAAAATGTGTGGCGTAACGATATTAGATCGAATCCGCAATGAAGAGATTCGCAAATCAACTGGCGTGAATGAGGGCGTGATTGTAAAGATGAAGAAGGCATGTTACGTTGGTTTGGACACATAGAAAGGATGAGTGAAGAAAGATTGACGAAACAGATATACAAAGCAAAAGTGTGTGCAAGAAGAGGCAGAGGAAGGCCACGTTCAACTACCTGGATCAAATAGATCGGACTCTGAAGGACGGGAACGTTAAGAGTACTCGAAACCGACGAGCATGTATGAAGAGACTGATGAATGTGGACGAAGCGAAAGAGGTATGTAAGTCTAGAGAGAACTGGCGCTCTATACTCTCTGCCTACCCCGTTAGGGACTTGGCGTGATGATATGTATGTATGTAATTTTAAAGGAACGGTGACAGATTATAAGATGGATTAACGTATAGGATATGTTTTGTTCCGAAAATGAATGTAACCAAAAATATACTAATTACTAATGCAAATGATTTTTACGGAGGTGAAACAGCGACGCGCAGGTAGTGACATATTTCGTTTTGCATGTGTTGTCTTACTTAATGAAAGCTATAGCAGCGCAACTTTCCATCATAGTTAATCAACATTCATCTAAGAACTGATCTTTGACCGGTAGTAACTTGAGATTTCTTAATACATTACGACTTATTTTACTTAATATTAAAAATGTTATATTAATTTAATATTAGGTATGGACATAGGTAAGGAGCCAGTTTTTTGGGTTCAGTTAACCCAGTCTGGGATGATAGCTTACTCTTCGTTTGCTTCTATTACTTATATTTTTCGACCATTACACTTGAATGAATAAAAGAAAAATGTGACCTATGCAGTGCCACACAAATACAAATATCTTCTGCAGACCTTCGATGTCGGATTTGATCGAGCGACTTCAATATTGAACCCATATACGATATTTTCTTTTACAACAGTGTTGCCATGGTATTTAAATCTCAATCAAGTTAGTATTCACATAATGTATTTTCTGCTCTACCTTTATAACATGGAGCCGTGGTGGCCGAGTGGTTCGAGCAGTTGCCTGAGACGCAAAGGTCGTAAGTTCGAATCCCGACTGTACCAATGAGTTTTTCTGCACTTAAGTACAGTGATTAGTCACACCACGAGCTTTACGGTGAAGGAAAACATCTGAAACCTGCATACGTGTGAGAAGAATTTCAAAAGGCGTATGTATAGTCGTGCTTGAGTAACGGCGATGGACTCGCCATCTGTCACGTTGGCACCTAATATACCTCTGGCGGAAAGTGGGTGTGTGGGTATTACCTATACACCTCTGCCTACCCCTTCGGGGACCCTTGTGGGAAGGCGTGAGGATATATTATTTATAACATTCCGAAAACGGTTACGATATCTTATTCTTACCCTTGAGCAACAATCGCTAAACTCAACCATGTCCCGGCTTGTAGAGCCCCATCCTTACAATGCATTTGTAAAAAAAGAAACATTACGTGTAAAACATAGATTAACACTTTCGATATCGAATCACAATCGTGTCTTTTGCTATAAACACGATGTTTTAGGAGTCATTTAAAATGCATAAATCTCCTGGCTTAGCTGGTTCGCTAACGGGATCCTCTCGAGTTTTAACTTTCCGTTTTATGAATAGATAATCACTTGCGATACCAATTCTGATGTACGGAGATTTAAAAGAAGTTCAAATCGAGAGACGTTGCGGCCAAGTAGTTCGTGAAGTTGCCTGCAACGCAAAGATTGTACGTTTGAATCCCGACTGTGCTAATATTTTTTCTAATCTTTTGTACAATGATTAGTCACACCACGAGCTTTACGGTGAAGGAAACCATCGAGCAGAAACCTGAATACGTTTGATATGAAATTCAAAAGCGTATGTATAGTTGTGCTTGAGTAACGGCGGCGGTCGCCTTCTGTCACGTTGGCACCTAAAATATATCTCTGGCAGAAAGTGGGTTTACTACCTACACATACACATCTTGACATAGTTTTTTTATGATTAGCACATTTCTTCTGACTCACCTACGTAAGTGAGTCCGAACAAATGTGTATTTTCCAGCAGACTCAATCTCCATTAAAAGATTATGTACATATATATATAAACATGCAATAAGGATTTGGAGACGAGGTATTTGATAAACCTGTTTGTAATTAAAATACTTATCAAAAAATATTTGCAAATACTTTTTAAATTCTAAACAATTTTTAAATTCGTATCAAAAGCAAATACTGCACTACAAATACTAAGCGTGTGATTCACTGGGGATAGGACAAACAAATTGAAAAACTCTGAAATTGACTGGCACCTATCCTAGCCCCCATTCGTCACGTTGTCGTGTCAACAGTAGTGTGAAACAGCCCCTATTTTACATTTAATTGCATTTCTTTGTCGATCTCCCTGTTAATCTGAATGCACCCTTATCGTGTTTAAGTCCAATTTCGCTTGACCTGCCGACCCGCTCCCACCTTAGTGTAAAGAGATGGGAAAGCAGGGTTCTAAGTTAGTGGTCGCTGTCTAGACTTGTTTGATATCGAAAGTATGTGTTAAGGTAATGTTTGCGGACGCACTTAGCTGAAATTGTGTTTTTTCTACGTTTTATAGATTTGCGGATTTTAGATGAGATTTCAAGCTTACTCAGGACGAGTATGCCGATATTCAAAGTAATTGAAGCATGATATATTATAAAGGGAGGGGTATAAAACCTACAATTCGCCAGAGATCTATAATTTATAATACGTATCAGATGGCGTGTCCATTTCTTCTCAAAAGTTAAACGTTTCTTCTCGATGTTTCTTCTTCTTCTTGATGTAATTATCAATCGAATGTTCGAAGTAACAATCTTTATGTTAGAGGCGACTTTTCAAACCACATAGCCAGCACGGCTTTGGTGACATTGATTACATTTAAAATAGCATGATATTCGCACTCTTGAATAATTATGGTATCAGGTTCTGGATTGCTTTAGAATGCAGTGTCTTGACAACGAATTACTTTAATTGTATAAGTACTTAAGTAAAATTGACAACGATTTGTTGTCAATTACTTAAACGTTTGCTTGTTTGTACGTGAGCTACTTCGAAGCATAATGTGTGTGGTTTATGTTATGTTATGTTATGTGGTGAACGGGAAACCTGTTATGCCCTATCTCTCTTAGCTGTAAGCAGATTTTGTCATGAGCTTTTGTGCGCTTACTCCACATTTTTTTTCAGAGTTCTGAAGTAGTAAACTAAAAGACAGTCCACCTGATAGTAAACAACGTAATTAAGTTAAAATAAACGAATTATACCTATCTGGGTTCGAGTCTGCAACATTTGCGTTGCAAAACAATCGGCTACCACGGCAATTTTTTTTTTTGTTAGAAATATAGATTTACACGATACAGAACCTTATTCACTAGATGCTTAGGCACGTATTCTTCTCAATCGCTACCAAAGCGTCAAAAATAGGTCAGTATGAGTCGTGAATAAATTAGGAAGCCACATTAGACGGTAATGCTTTAATTACTTGATTGCTTCGAAACTCGTCCAATAGTTTGAAAAATATTGCTTTGTAATTGATGTAATTAGATCTATATACCGCGTGTGTATGAAGCATTAACCTTGTACTAAAGTAGGTTATGAATTATTCATTAGATAAAACATTATTGTGCGAGTCACTTTCCAAAAAAAATGACACACCAAACTTTTTTCAAGCCTACCCACTATCGTCCCCAAAGGACTGAGAAAGGAAGGATGGTAGGCGGAGTAACACACTGTCTTTTCACTGGAGATATATTTAGATACCAACATGACAGATGGCGAGTCCGTCGCTACACTTTCAAGTACGACTACACGTACATCATTGGATTTCTTCTCAGACTTATGCTTGTTTCCTGTCGATGTTTTCCTTTAGCGTTAAGGTCATGGTGTGATAAATGGCGCAATTTCATTCAGAAAAACGCTTTGATTCGGTTCAAGCTTGTAGGTTTAGGTAGAGCTGTAGGTGACTCCTAGAGCCATACGGCCACTAACGCCTCTCTTAATTTGAAAATGGTTTTTTTCGCGTAATGGACGCGCTTTAAGGCAAAAATGTTCGTCACGATGACAGACTCGCCATTTAACACGTTGCGGCACGAACGCTCTGACTAAGCTAAGAAGTAGTTCCTGAACTACCTCTTAGCTCGATCATATTAATTATTTTTTTTATTATAAGTACCTATATTCCTTTTAATACCATTCGTCAAACAGCTAGCAGCAGAGTACATACAAGAAATTACGTTAATAAAATTCAACGAAAGGTAACAACACAAAATATCTCCGAAAATATTTAGTCTATGACTTACCAGTCACTATTGACAGGTATCTACCGGTTGCTGTCAAATTGGTATGAAATACTGAATTATTGATCTTCCAACCCCTCGGGTCAACAACCGCTGATTGGCTTCATTGACTGATGGCTTGGGCTATCCACCGAATTTGTTCGTATAATATTCATGATAGGTGTTATGGCAAGGTGGGTATAAGTGTGCTGTAAGGCTGACATAATTTAATTAAAAGCACATTTAGAGGACTATCTGCGTCTCGTAGGTGCATTCATGTTCGAGATTTGACAGCTCTGCGGCAAAGATAAACGCGTCGAAATAAAAAAACTCTTTAGATTTGTCATATTAATATAGCTTACATACTTACTACTAACTAACTTTAAGTTACTACTAACTCCACTTCAGTAATACTGAAAGACGTAGTAAATAGTGATATCTAACCGACATACTGACTGTGAGGCATTAGTGGTAACTCTGCCACAGGCCCAGACTCCTTACATTATATTACAGCCATGATTACAATAAATTCTAAAACTTAAGTACAGTGATAAGTCACACCGCGAGCTTTACGGTGAAGGAAAACATCGAGAGGAAACCTGCATACGTCTGAGAAGAAATTCAAAAGGCGTATGTATAGTCGTGCTTGAGTAACGGCGATGGACTCGCCATCTGTCACGTTGGCACCTAATATACCTCTGGCGGAAAGTGGGTGTGTGGGTATTACCTATACATCTCTGCCTACCCCTTCGGGGACCCTTGTGGGAAGGTGTGAGGATATTACAATAAATATCTCAAGAAAACGATGAATAGATATTTATATTAAAGTAAGTACCAACAGTTTAAATACCCGAAGCTATATTTCTAATCTCACATTGGATATGTCTATTATCAGTTTACGGGCCCCGAGCAGTAAATAGTTTTACTTTAAAGGCATATTTTTCGAACGTAGTTGTTGTAAAAATCGTAAACAGCCGTGACGGCCAAATAACCCATTTGAGGCGTTAGCCTAAAGGCCTTTGTCAAGGAAATTGCATTCTGTCCCCAAGACCCTACTTGAATAGTCCCTTGACTACAGAATAGGGTACAAGCTAAATTGTGTAAGGACTACGGCAACTGTGGCTTTCAGAACATTTTGAAATAAATTCGCATTCCAATTAAATTATTATTATTGACGGAAACTGTGATGAATTTTAATTCAACAAAATATTAAGAACAACAAGAAGAGTAATTCGAAGATGGAAGTAGTAATTAATCGCGGCTTCGATAATTTTCAATTATTAACATCGGAAGCTCAGATTACAGGGTAAGCTTAAATTCACAAAAATATACTACATATATACATATATACATAAAATATACAAAAATAGTGATACCCCTGGTGTTGCAAGCGTCCATAGGCGGCGGTAACCGCTTACCATCAGGCGGACCGCATGCTTGTTTGTCAACCATGTGGTATAAAAAAAAATACTAGACTATTACTATAGACTACAACTACCTAGATCCTATCAACCGAGTACTAAAGGATGGTAACGAGTACTCAAGAGTCCTCGAAACCAGCAAGCACGTAAAAAGTGACTGATAAAGAGAAAGGCACACGGACTCGGCGTGGTAATAGACATATATGTAAAAAGGTAAACACATTTATTTGAGACGATATTAAAATATGTATCTGGTAAAAGATGACATATATACCTTTCTTGTTACAATGAGGTGGCAATCAGGCATGCGGCACACTTGATTGCAAGTTACCGCTACCTACAGACGCTTACAACATTAGGGGGTGCGTTACTGATCCTACAAGAATCTTTTCTCACTCTTCTCCTTGAACCCCATACTCCTATATCCTTTTTAGCATTATCAAGATGTCAAGACCTCCGCGCGAATTTAGCCCCATACCTTGGTACCACAAAGGTCTTGCAGTGCGCGGCTACAAAGAAGTTTCTTTCCGCGAACACACAGGCAGTTGAATGTGAACCCCGTTGAGGATTTTTCCCTAGAGAGTACTTACTGACAGCAAACAGTTCTTCAAGAAGGTTGGTGAAAAGTTTTGCCACCTTCGAGGTATATAAAATATATAAATAAATATATATTCTTATAAAGTCAGCATCGGCGAAGCACTCCATTGAGTTCGGCTACAAAGTGTTCCAGTTTCACTGTTTATAGTGTTGAACCAATGTTAAGATTCAGTTAATGTCAAAGTTAGTAAATAAGCAAATTGGAACCGATTGTGCCTCCAACCGTACTTGGTGTTGTGTGCAAGTTCCCTTCGACTATCGCTAGTACTATATATACATCCCTACTAATATTATAAATGCGAAAGTAACTCTGTCTGTTACCTTTTCACGCCTAAACCACTAAACCGATTAAAATTAAATTTGGTACAGATATAGCCTAGAGCTTGAGAAAGGATATAGGCTACTTTTTAATGCGAAAAAGGGTTGTAAGGGGTTGAAATAGGGGATTAAAGTTTGTATGAATGTTTCGTAATTTTTTAAGCTAGAAGCTTGAAACTTATTTTTTAGGCTCTTGATTACATATACATTAATATTACATTCAAAGTTTGTAAAAATGTTACCCTTAAGGGGGTTAAAAAATGCTGCTCAATATCACTTTTCCGCGCGGATGAAGTCTCGAGCACAGCTAGTATGTTATATATATTACGAAATCGATTTAACTCCCCTTTAATTTGAAAGTTATTCACAGGTATTATACAAAGATATTTTAAAGATATCTCCATATCCCATTTAATATGTTTCTCACCAATGATAATACATACATATCATCACGCCAAGTCCCTAACGGGGTAGGCAGAGAGTATAGAGCGCCAGTTCTCTCTAGACTTACATACCTCTTTCGCTTCGTCCACATTCATCAGTCTCTTCATACATGCTCGTCGGTTTCGAGTACTCATAACGTTCCCGTCCTTCAGAGTCCGATCTATTTGATCCAGGTAGTTGGAACGTGGCCTTCCTCTGCCTCTTCTTGCACACACTTTTGCTAATATATAGGTTACATATTTAATGACAAAGGCCGTAAAATAAAAAGTTACAACTATAACAATATTTAAATTACAAAAATATATCAGAGGAAAGAGCTCGCGACCTCAAGCTTAATAGTAGGAGCCGAGACCACTAGACTACTAGGTAAGTCGGCTGAGAGCCGACTGGTCTAGCGGTCTCAGCTATATCGTCCGTTGTAGTGTAAACTAGAAGTACATACATACATATAATCACGCCTCTTTCCCGTAGGGGTGTAAGCAGAGACCACTTCTTTCCACTTGCTACGATCCTTACATACTTCTTTCGCTTCGTCCTCTTTCATTATTCTCTTCATACATGCTCTTCGGTTTAGGGTACTCTTGACCTGGCCTTTTTTCAAGACGTCCCTAATTTGGTCTAGAAAACCACAATAATAGGTATGTTTAAGGCTTTGTTCGTCTTCAATTAACAAACCATTTCCAAGAAACTCGCCTAAATCCATCAACATTTCGCATTATCGCCGCTTCGAAACTCCCTGGCAGCCAATATTGTCTGACGGAAGTTATTGACTTTCAAATGTATGAAATGGGTGTAAAATATATGGCATGGATTTACGAAAACAATTTTCTACAATGTGAACATTGCTTTATATGTTGGTTTAGTGTGACAGCAACATTTCAATTCGAAATAAAATTGAATAAATTTATATTTTTCTTTCATTTATTTACTATCTTCACGCCTTCCCATAAGGATCCCCAAAGGGGTAGGCAGAGTTGCTCAAGAGGTGCTAAGCTCGTGGTATGGCTAATCACTGTAGGCACTAATTTCAGAAAAACTCATTAATACAGTCGGAACTTGGACTCTGTTGCAGGCAACTACTCGAACCACTTGCCTCACGGATCACTATTAATTGTTACATTAGTACATGCATTACATCTTCTTAACTAATATAATTTAATTGGTACTAAAGTTGACGCAAAATATTGACTTAAAAATATCACTAGAGATTAGGTATGTATTTGGAGGCGCATATAAATTTGTAGTTTCATAATAACATTTAACCACGACAACAACTAGGAAATATCCAATGTATTCGTAAAATTCAATTTCCCGGGTAAGTTAGCTCATATTAACGCTACGAGAAAGTTTCTAACTTCAGGTGACGATGTTCCCACACTATGAGCGCAGTAAACTTAATTATATTTTACAATGGATAAGGCATTGCACTCCTCACTGAAGCTTGGTAATTGTAGACAATTATCGTGTCGTCACTGTATTTTTAAATATAAATGAACTAAGGTCGTATGTATGAAATGATACTTCATGCATATGAAATTGAGTTCGATAGCTGACCTATATATTATACTGTCTGCAGTTGTGAGTAAGGATTTTAGTTTCATAAATAATAATATATGCTCACGCCTTCCCATAAGGGTCCCCGAAGGGGTAAGTACACTTCAGAATACCTCCAGCGAAAAGATTGTGTTGTTACCAATTTCACCATCAAAAGTAAATAAGTATAAAAGTTCACAAAACTGAATGGTGATTCGATCTTGTAACGTGACCGGTAATGGATACCCGTACACTTTACTTAAACTATGTTCTATTCCAACGTCACTTACCTGCAAACATATGGCAGAATAGAGAATTTCCCAAAAAATCTGCTTTGTAAAATAAAATGGAACATTATTTGAAATCAATAGTAGACTGAAGAAAGTGGGATATTTTTATTAGATAATTGTCGTAGCTTTACGGTGAAGGAAAACATCGAGAGGTAACCTGCATACGTCTGAAAAGCAATTCAAATGTGTATGTACTCGTATAGTCGTGCTTGAGGAACGGCGATGGACACACCATCGGTCACGTTGTCACCTAAAGTATATCTCTAGCGGAAAGTGGGTGTGTGGGTACTACCTATACATCTCTGCCTACCCCTTCGGGGATCCTTGTGGGAAGGCGTGAAGATACAAATAATCTTAGTTAAAAATGTTTACCTGCAAACTTTCAGTTAGTGCAGCTTTTTTTCTTTATTGAAGGTTATAAACTTGTGAGATATCTTTAAAAGCTACTGTTACCACTTAGGTGCAGTTAAGCCATGGGATTATCGAATAAGCAAACTAATTAAACCCTGATTTTTTTATATCTTTACTCATTAAACTGTGCCCCATCAAATTGAGCACACTTGGTTTCTTGATTAATGTTATTTATAACATTCTCAGTGGACAAGTTTGTAGTGCGTTATTTAATGAACTTAGTTTATTAGTTGTTGCTGGCTAGTAGATATTCAAGTAATGTATGGCTTGAAATATTGAATTAAAAAGCACCTTTATTATCATGCTGCATTATCTAGGAAACCTATATGCATCACACATTACTTATAAGGTTGATATTCAATTGACATCGGTTAGTACTTAGTCAGGGTAAGACATTATCCTCGATCTCATATCGCGGGCGGACACTTCCACGAAAAAAAAAACGATTTCACTTAGCGATACATTGCCTAATACTCCTGACCTCGCATAAACTTTTCATGACCTCTATTGCAAGCAGATTAAGTTCTAAAATATAATATCACGAGCTCACGATAAATTGGCACGCGATCATCCGCAGAGATTTTCAGAAGAAAAATATGGAGATGAAACTTGGCCTGTCTTGTCAGTTACGTTTTTGTTGGACATAGTTGGGGAAAATTGTCGAAGACAGACATCCACGTCGGCACGTGTATTTTTTGTTACAGTTAAGATTTTTCATAATACTAGGTACTTGTACTTTTTGATACAGGCAATTTTTTTAACTCAAATATATTAATTAAAGTTATCGCTTGTCTTCATGTTATAGATAGTGCCATGCACGATGACGCACCCTTCTTCTTTAAAAGTAGTGTATAGTGTAAGTGTGGAACTTTTCACTAATGTTTGAGGATTACCTATAAGTGCACACGCACACTATAATTAATAGACTCTGGTTATATAAACTCCCCGCATAACGCGAAGGAGTTCGCGGGGGGTATAACCACACAACGAATAACGACAAGAAATTGGTGTGGCCCGTCTTCATGGATGGCTATCTGTAATAGGTGCAAAGACGTAATGTTCTAAATTTAAAATTAATGTTTATTTGTCTCGAAAGAAGGAAACCGTAATAATAAAACCATAACAGTAAAACTATAGATCCGATTATCGCATATCGCCTGCAGTAGTCATAAACTGTGTCGCATTAACAATCATCCCCGGAGAGCTATACATAGCTCCTATTGTGGGAGTAAGGTGTGTGTGCTATTTTGTGTAATTTTGCTTAAATGTATGCGTGTGTGAATTTTAATTCCGAAATTAAAGTTACATAATCGACCTTTTAGTTATTTTTCTCCATTACATATACAGATCTCCGAAAAAGTAGCTTATGGAATCTCCTTTCGGAAATATAATTAATCAACATAACGAAATAAATATTATTATTAATATATATTCCAATCACGCACTAATCTTATACTTATATTCACTCAAACGATTAAAATCCCTGTTGTAATTGAATAAAGCCACTCGTGTAAGTAAAAAACCACTCCTGATTCCGAGTATTTATATAGAGCAGCTTCGAACCCCTGGCGATCAACATCAGCAGTGTTCGAGAGCACTTGAGTGTTGTTATAACCCCCTCGTTTGTAAGGAGTTTAGCTGATTTTTGAGGGTGGCATTATCTTTACGGGGAATTGCTGAAATCGCGCTGCAAAGATTGAATGGATTTGATTGTGTATGAAGGATACAATTTATGACAAATTTATCGATAAAAAAATTTTTTTTCACGACTTTAGTGGCCAACAAGCATGCTGCCTGCCTGATGGTAAGCGGTAACCGCCACCTACGGAGGCTTGCAACACCAGGGGTATCACTCGCGTGTTGCCGACCCTGCAGGAATCTTTTCACACCCCTCTTGATATGCTCCATGCTGTACTCTAGATAATAGGTTACTAGTACGAGGAAACAGGCAACACAACATTAAGATAATCATAAATATAGAAATATAGAAGCCGTGATGGCCGAGTGGTTCGAGCAGTTGCCTGCGAGGCAAAGGTCGCAAGTTCGAATCCCGACTGTACCAATGAGTTTTTCTAAACTTAAGTACAGTGATTAGTCACACCACGAGCTTTACGGTGAAAACATCGAGAGGAAACCTGCATGCGTCTGAGAAGAAATTTAAAGGCGTATGTATAGTCGTGCTTGAGTACCGGCGATGGACTCGCCATCTGTCACGTTGGCACCTAATATACCTCTGGCGGAAAGTGGGTGTGTGGGAATTACCTATACACCTCTGCCTACCCCTTCGGGGACCCTTGTGGGAAGGCATGAGGATATATTATATTATTATAAATATAGACATCCGAGCGAAATTATGTCACCGGAACTTGATACATGGGGTCGAAGAGTAATAAATTTTGCCCCGTGTCTCGGAATTTCGTTTGAGAGCTTCCATATAAAAAATAAACTGAGGCACTTGTTGACTTCAGCTATACAGTGCTACTAACTGTTGTCTGTGACTTCGTCCGTGTGAAATATAACTTAAAAAGAGCGGGTGTCCGCCACCGCGTCTGCGTAGAATTAGAACTTACTTATAATTCGTTCAAAATATAAAGTAATTTTTTTTATTTTTTTACAACAAGAGTGGCAAACAAGCATACGGCCCACCTGATGGGAAACGGTTACCGTAGCCTATTCACGCTCACGATACCGAAGTATCACTTGCGCGTTGCCACTCTGTGTTCGGAGAGTTACAGTGTGTTGGCAGCATAATGGGTTTAATTCCTCTGCTTCCAACACAATGTAACAACCCTCCCCCCTCCTCAAGGAGCTCATTTCTGGAAACCTTATTCACCGCGTAGGAACACAACACAAAAAAATTGTTATTTGGCTACGGACTTCTATAAGGTGGAGGTCCTGCCCCAGTCGGGCAGCTCCAGATTCGAACGGGAAACCCGTTATGTCCTACCTCTCTTATCCATATTTTACCCCTTTTATGTTTAATTTTCACGACCAAAAGCCTTTCTCTATGGTCCCATCTATCTATCTTTAAGCTATTTATAATCCTATGATAGCTGTAGTTTCTTTTACAAATTAATAATGTGATGTTGAAATTTCACGAAATATGGCGAGTCCGTTTTTAATTTCTATATGTATGGAAGTTTCCTCTCAATGTTTTACTTCACCGTAAAGCTCGTGGTGACTTATTAATCACTATACTTAAGTTCAGAAATATTCAGTACTTGGCACACTCGGGATTCGAACTTGCAATGTTGGAACCACTCGGCCACAACAGCTTTTAAGCTACTTAGTACTAATTATACCATTTCAAAGGGTAGTAAAGTTTTTAACATCACCAATTTCCACACCACTGTTCCCGTTTGGAAACAAAATTGTCCAGAATTTTATTTCGCAGGTACATTAATAACGAAGTCCAAGCTAAAACTATGTCACGTGACATGCCAAGTTAAACTATACAAAGTGTTGTTTGTAGTTTTAAAAAGCAACACCGTGGTCCCTAGTTTCAAATAGCTTTGTAGCGTTTTGTGTTTTTGCTGTTGGAAAAACTGTTGTTGGTACAGTTTTATTTAGTGAACGCAGCTGTTGTATATTATAACTGCTATTTGAAAAGCGAGACTCTACGAGTGGGTGAGTTATTATATTGACACTATTTGCAATATATATTTTTTTATACTACAAGATTGCCAAGCAAGCATACGGCCCGCCTGATGGGAAACGGTTACCGTAGCCTATTTAAGCTAACGATTCCGAAGTATCACTTGCGCGTTGCCAGTCTATGTTCGGAGAGTTATATTGTGTTGACAGCATCATAGGACTAATCCATCTGCTGCCAACGCAATATAAAAATCCTCCCCCCTCCCCAAGAGCTCATTACTGGAGACCGTATTTACCGCGTAGGAACACAACACAATAAATAGTGTTATTTGGCTACGAACTTCCATAAGGTGGAGGTCCAGCCCCAGTCGGGCAGCTCTAAATTCGAACGGAAAACCCGTTATGCCCTACCTCTCTTCTACCTTAATGTACATGTATGAATCGTTTGTCTCACCATTTTGTACTTCACAGTATTGATCGTAGTGTGGCTAATCACTGTTGTTAAGAAAAGTTTGGCTGTAGAAGTTTAAGTGCTAGTTGGCAGTTGCAGGCACTACTGAAGCCACTCGGCTATCACGATTTATTATAAAACATACAAAGGCGTACAAATCATCATGCTGAGTCTCTTATATGGAAGGCAGAGAGAGTAGAGCTCTAGTTCTCTCTGGGCTAATGATCATACCTCTTTCGCTTCGTTTTCAACAGTCTTACCTATACACCTCTGCATACCCCTTCGGGAACCTTGTGGGAAGGCGTGAGGATATTATATTATTTACTAGCGGCCCGTCCCAGATTCGCACGCGTGAACATAAGATGGTTTTTATTATATTTTTACCAGCAATTTTTTCTAGCAATAAACATAGCTTATGTCGCTCAAGGTGAATGTAGCTTTCCAATGGTGAAAGAATTTTTGAAATCGGCACAGTGGTTTTTGGGTTTATTAATTACAAACATATACACAAAAATACAAATCTTTCCTCTTTATGTTATAGTGTATAGATATAGTAACTACATATATGTATTACAGGATTCGCCTAGTTTAGGAATAGAGACAATTTTGTACTTCAGGCATTTTCTTTGTATGACGATAAATATTTACTTACATATATTATTTTTGAGAGCAAATAAACCTGTTATTCCACATCATGGCTATCAATGACACATCAAATAAATGGAACTCGCCAGACAGAGAGCGGCAAATGAGAGTTTGCCAACGTCACTGTATTCGACACTGTTAAGGGGCATCGCTATGAACGTATTTATTCGACATATATAGATATATATATCGAATAAATATTCGACGTATGCAACAAATTTGTTGGCGCTTCACTCAAAGAGCGATATCCAACATTACTTATGCCATTTAGATACGGAAAGTATTTAACTAGAAAGTATTAAGGAATTATTATTTAATTATTATATTTATTAATTATTATTATTTATATTATTATATTATATATTATATAAAGAATAGAATCCGGGATAGCTCTGTGATTAAATGGTGATCAGAATAATTAATGAAATGCAATGTTACACCTCTGCCTAACTTCACGAGGATCCTTATAGGAAGGCGTGAAGATGTAGAACACACAGCGTGTGTCATCAGAGTAAGCGAAAACGCCGCTTGTCTCGGCTTTAATTCAATATTGAAGCTATGTCAAACTACAACATTTTTAATCGATTGGCGTAATACGAGTATGTATATGTATGACATTTTAAAGTTTTATCAATGGAACGAAATGATAAATCTTAATTTATGAACATTCAAATCAAGAATCCCGTCGGTACTTATATATGTTTGACTATGTACAGCACCTATTAGCATCAAACAGACGCTATGATTTTGTAATTCTACTGAGTATTAAAACGACTATAATCTCAGAGCCATATTTCAAGTAGCTTCCCCTTAAGTCAGCCCTAGCATTTCTACCGTAGACTGGCTAATTAAAGTTGGTAACACAGCACCAGGCTTCACTTTGTCACACGATGTTTGAATACAGTTTCTGGTACTTGTAGAACTGTTCCACTTTGATTATACAACGTATGCTGTTGGTACTAATTATGGAATATATTTTCAACAAAAGTATAACATCACGTGTATAGATAGTACCTACACACCCACTTTCCGCCAGAGATATATGTGCTAACGTGATAGATGGCAGGCAAAAATAAATAAAATGAAAAAAATAAATTATAACCAAATAATACAAAAATACTTCTTCAAAACAATACCAACTATAAAGAACAATTTTAATGATAAATAAAAGAAAGTTTGTTTTTCAAAATTGAAATTTCTGCTTAAAAGATTGTATTTAATTGTTGTAAAAAAGTACATCGTAGTTGGAATTAGTTAGGTGAATAAATACCCACCTACGGAAAACTTGGCTTGCCGATATTCTGTGGCCGAATGCGCGATTCATCACTATGACTCCACTTTAACACCACCTAAGGTGGTGTTAAAGTGGAGTCATAGTGATGGAATCAGTCATAGAACACGGTTTGTTACATAATGTAACAAACCGTGTTCTGGCAAATAGACTATTTCATTTAATTAAATTTAATTTCATTTCTAAACAACACGGGAGCTACTCAAGAAGGGGGTGAATGATGTCTGCAGGATCCGCGTTCGGCGGCATGACGGCGGCGGTAAACGCTTAACAACTGGCGTTCGGCTTGTTTTGCCACCTCGATAGTATTTTTGACTTCTTCATTAAATGTTTTATAAAACACTTAATGAAGAAGTCAAAAATACTTGATATGGCAGTTTGTACAGAGCCATAGTGGCCGACTGTTCGAGTAATCGCCTGCAACACAATGATTGGAAGTTCGAATCCCGACTGATCAAATAAGATTTTCTAAACTCAAGTTCACACACAGAACTACAGTGGTAAGTCACAAAACTTTCATAAACTTTCATCAGGTTTTCTACGGTGTAGGAAAATATCGAGAGAAAACCTAAAAAGTAAATATTTAATAAGAAATTCAAAGACGTACAGTCTTGGATGAGTAACAGTGATGGACTCGCCATCTATCATGTTGTTAAAACTAACTAAAATATATACCCGCCTCTGCCTACCTCCTCGAAAAGGCGTGAAGATATAATATCAGTTTAAACTCTATCGACTATCGATGCCAAACTCCTGGTATAGCCAAAGTAACTTTACGCGCAATGGACAGATGTAGGTATAATATGTCTACTAGAATATCCCTTTTTATACTAAATCGCATACATACCCAAACGATAAACATCAAAACACGACATGCCTAATAATTAGATTATATCGAAAATTTCCCTACCCCTTATCCCAGGGCGGCCTCATATTCGAGAAATTTAAGAGGATTTGTCAAGTTCGGAGGCGTCCGTCCGACTGGCGAAATTATGTTCACCCTCGTTACCAAACCACTGCCAGTGACAACCTATCTGGGGGCACTTTGCAAAAATGCACGTTACAAAATGTAATAAGTACACATGGGACTACAATAAAAACAAAAGTTGCATAACGCGTAAAGTTCATCGCAAGAACTTACATATCCGCCCTCAGCGAGGATCGATATCCGCAGCCTGCCGCTCTGACCACGAGACCAGGCTGCCACATAAAAATATAATCTGTGATTTGCTAATATGTAGATGTAGAGCCGTGGTGGCCGAGTGGTTCGAGCAGTTGCCTGCGACGCAAAGGTCGCAAGTTCGAATCCCGACTGTACCAATGAGTTTTTCTGAACTTAAGTACAGTGATTAGTCACACCACGAGCTGAACGGTGAAGGAAAACATCGAGAGGAAACCCGCATACGTCTGAGAAGAAATTCAAAGGCGTATGTATAGTCGTGCTTGAGTAACGGCGATGGACTCGCCATCTGTCACGTTGGCACCTAATATACCTCTGGCGGAAAGTGGGTGTGTGGGTATTACCTTTACACCTCTGCCTACCCCTTCGGGGACCCTTGTGGGAAGGCATGAGGATATATGAGGATATATATATATATATATATGTCGGAGAATACATGTGGTTAGCTTTCTCTATGGGAAGCAAACTTTGTAAAATAACTTTATTACCTACGATTAGGCTTAGACCTTGGACGGCACATGGTTGTCAACGTAGCCGCGATCACAGGACTAAGGAAACTATTGTTTAGAACTATCCCAAAGGATGTTCGCCAGATGTTGGACAAAGGGTCCATAGAAAGATCCTTTTATAATGTTTGCCAGATGTTTGGAAGAGAGTCAATTTTTGCATTATGAGAGAAATGGGGTTTTCGGAGTAAGACCAAGATACCACAGTCTTAGCCACGGGGACGCAGCGAACAGTTGTCCTGGTGATCGCGGATTCGCTTATCCTCGCGTCTGAGTCTATCGTGTACATAACTATCATATAGTCTCGTTATGATTATCTCGACTCAGAATATCCGCGTTACCGCGAATGCTATATTATACATAATGGGTAATAACAGCAAGAATGGTAATACTTCATCGGGTTCTGTCTCGCCGCCCCGACATCAGAAGTGGGATAAGTGCCTGCTCTGAAGAAACGATCCTTACCAGGGAAAGTTCCTGGGAAAGGAAGCTACAATGGGTAAATTGAACCACATGGGTGAGTCGTTTCTATTTTGTTTCGATTCGAAGAATTGCTCAGTTCATCATCAATGAAGTTGTACGGACGGACCTACGGATGGACTCCCGAGCTACTTGACCGATTTTGGTCAGACTTGCGCGCCGTGTGCGATTTGATCCAGCTTGAGAGATGGGATAGCTTACATCTCAATTTGTAGCCGCAATATTGTTTTGTTGCGGATTGTTTGTCTATTGTTTGACAGTCGCCATTATATGTTAGCTCCGAGCAATACTAACAGATGGCGATGCCTGTTGACTAGATTGAGTAAGTGTTTGTTTGTTTGCAATGTAATATGACAGAAACCCTGGCCACAACAACGCGCGGCCGAGTCCGCTAGTTTTAATATACATTCTGAGATTTATTTAAAGTGCGATAAATTATTGATCGTGAAATTTTGAGCCATGGTTGTAAATGACATACGAAATAGTATCATTATTATTAATAACTAGCTGTGTCCGCATGGAATGGTGGCTTTGGGTAGTATTTTCTTGACATATCTTTTGCATATGTTAGTATGTATAGTGAGGCTTACCACAATATATTGGTGAAGACCGCATCTGAATCGTATGGGCCGTTGCTGAGATTAACGTGCACAGACGCACAGACAAACAGATAAACGGACAAAATGAATGGACGAGTGGTTTGAATCGTTGCCAGCAGCGCGGCGAATGCGGGTTCGAGTCCCGACTGTACCAGTGAGTTGAGTACGAGTTTTGCGGTGGGTGGGGGCATCGAGAGGAGGCTTATATGTGTTTGAGAGGAGATTCAGTGATAGAAGCTTCCCGTCAAGAGCTTTTGATAGGTAAAGAACTTGCCAGTCCTTGTCGACTATGTCCAGCGACGTAGAGATCGATGTCGACGACATTGTAGAGATTTGTGAAAGCGCGTCTGAAAATATCTAAACGTGCGTGGCTTATGATAAGTCTCGTTTCGAGAAAACAAAGGCGAAAACTATCAATGTTTCGATTGGTGACATTGTGTTGTTAGCGAATGAAGAACTAAGCAAACAAAATTATATGCGAATTATAAAGGGCCGTCTAAAGTAGTTGAAGTATTGAATGATAGTTAAAGCCGTGGTGGCCGAGTGGTTCGAGTGGTTGCCTGCGACACGGGAATCGCGGGTTCGAGTCCCGACTGTGCCAGTGAGTTTTTCTGAACTTGGGTGCAGTGATTGGTCGCGCCACGGGCTTTGCAGTGAGGGAAAGCATCGAGGGGAGGCCTGCATACGCTTGGGAGGAAATTGAAGGACGTATGTATGGTCGTGCTCGCCTAACGGCGATGGACTCGAAAGGGGGGGTTCGGAGACTTTTGAGAAGGCTCAATGATATAAGAAGATCTGAATTAAAACTGATGTGAAGCATCGAGAGGAATCCTGCGTGCGTCTGGGAGGCAATTCGAGGGCGTGTGTATGGTTGTGATTGGCTGGCGGCGATGGGCTCGCCGTCTGTTGCGTTGGTACTTGAAGTGTGTCTCTGGCGGAAACGAGGAATATTATTATTATATTAAGTATTGGATGGTGGCCGTTACACATTGAAATCTTTAATTTCCGAAAAATGGCCGCAGGACACATACAAGTCGAGGTCGATGTAAATGCTAAAGTAAAATAAGTATTAGTGGAAGCTTGAGTAACGAAGGTGTGTAAGTCTAGAGAGAGCTGGCGCTCTGTGCTCTCTGCCTGCCCCGTTGGGGACTTGGCGTGGTGATATGTATGTATGTATGTATGAGTAACGAAACTCTATCAGCCGTACTGTGTTCGACCGTACTAGTAGTTATTTCGTAGTCGTAGCCCTTTAGATACCGGTGTCTCTTGAGGCAACTCAGGTAGTCCGTGGGTGTGCGGTGTGCGTTTAACTCTGGCGGAGGTCGTGGTCATAGGGTGACACATGGGTGATCCACTTGATGGATATACGTATAGATTCTGAACCACGCGCTGGCTATGCGCGAGCACATTTAGTACACGTACACCAAGTATTTGGCAACGACTTTATTCTATTTCCCATACACCAAGTATTTGGCAATGGGGTCTGAAGACACTCAGACTGGCTATGCGCGAGCATTAGCAATGTGACTTTCATTCGTACACCTAGTATTAGGCAACGAACCTTTCCCATACACCAAGTATTTGGCAATGGGGTCTGAAGCCATTCAGACTGGCTGTGCGTGAGCATTAGCAATGTAACTTTTATTCGTACACCTAGTATTAGGCAACGAACCTTTCCCATACACCAAGTATTTGGCAATGGGGTCTGAAGCCATTCAGACTGGCTATGCGCGAGCATTAGCAATGTAACTTTCATTCGTACACCTAGTATTAGGCAACGAACCTTTCCCATACACCAAGTATTTGGCAATGGGGTCTGAAGACACTCAGACTAGCTGTGCGCGAGCATTAGCAATGTAACTTTCATTCGTACACCTAGTATTAGGCAACGAACCTTTCCCATACACCAAGTATTTGGCAATGGGGTCTGAAGACACTCAGACTGGCTATGCGCGAGCATTATACGTGACTTTCATTCGGTGTACACCTAGTATTAGGCAACGAACCTTTCCCATACACAATTTTGGCACGGGGTCTGAAGCCATTCGCCAGACTGGCTGTGCGTGAGCATTAGCACGTAACTTTATTCGCAATACCTAGTATTAGGGTAAACGAACCTTTCCCATACACCAAGTATTTGGCAATGGGGTCTGAAGACACTCAGACTGGCTGTGCGTGAGCATTAGCAATATAACTTTCATTCGTACACCTAGTATTAGGCAACGAACCTTTCCCATACACCAAGTATTTGGCAATGGGGTCTGAAGACACTCAGACTGGCTGTGCGTGAGCATTAGCAATGTAACTTTCATTCGTACACCTAGTATTAGGCAACGAACCTTTCCCATACACCAAGTATTTGGCAATGGGGTCTGAAGACACTCAGACTGGCTGTGCGTGAGCATTAGCAATGTAACTTTCATTCGTACACCTAGTATTAGGCAACGAACCTTTCCCATACACCAAGTATTTGGAATTGGCGTCTGAAGATACTCAGACTGGCTATCCGTGAACATTCGATAGTCATTTTTGTTTCATTATAATAATGACTAATAGACTAAAGCTGATAACTGTAATAACAAAATAAGTTCATTTAAGGAATTCTATTACTGAGACTTACACCAAGCAAAACTAAATTTTAGCTACACCCGAGGACGTGTGATCGTCAGAATGGCCGTGTCGGAGAATACATGTGGTTAGCTTTCTCTATGGGAAGCAAACTTTGTAAAATAACTTTATTACCTACGATTAGGCTTAGACCTTGGACGGCACATGGTTGTCAACGTAGCCGCGATCACAGGACTAAGGAAACTATTGTTTAGAAACTATCCCAAAAGGATGTTCGCCAGATGTTGGACAAAGGGTCCATAGAAAGATCCTTTTATAATGTTTGCCAGATGTTTGGAAGAGAGTCCATTTTTGCATTATGAGAGAAATGGGGTGTTCGGAGTAAGACCAAGATACCACAGTCTTAGCCACGGGGACGCAGCGAACAGTTGTCCTGGTGATCGCGGATTCGTTTATCCTCGCGTCTGAGTCTATCGTGTACATAACTATCATATAGTCTCGTTATGATTATCTCGACTCAGAATATCCGCGTTACCGCGAATGCTATATTATACATAATGGGTAATAACAGCAAGAATGGTAATACTTCATCGGGTTCTGTCTCGCCGCCCCGACATATATATATATATGCTAATATGTACATATTTTTATTTTTCGCACCTTTCCGTGAGTGTATCCAGACCGGCAGATGTGTAGAGACACAAAATGGCAGGAGACAAGCATATGGCGAACCTTGCCCATGCTTGTCGGTTACTTATCGGGCACGACTTGAAAAATCTTATTGGATGTAAGGTTTCCACGCGATGTTTCGTCACCATCTAAACTTTAAAAAAACTTATTGCTGCATATCATAGTTTGATGTAAAGTTCTATGTAGATTATGAATCTTTGGCTCAGGATACAGCTCATAGAAAATCAAATTTACAAAGCTAAGTTTGCAAACGTTACCAGAAGAAGCCACGAGGCTTTAGTCACGTTATTACAGATGGATATCCTACTGCAAATTATAAAGAACAAATCAAATATCAAAAGAAATGATGCTGGAGGTATGTTTGCTGTAGGTATGGGTATAGTGTATGGCCCAACGCAAGAGAGAACGCTATCCTAAATATTGTGTATGTGTTATCTATAGAACGTATGCCTTCAAATTTGCAAATAAATCTCGATCGAAGCAATAGAGATCTTCGGCGCTAGAAGCGGTCCACTCTCTTACGTTGCGCAGACATGACATTTCCCCTCTACTAAAGTCATTTCCCTAAATAATTCACAGTATGGATTGAAGCATGGACATCAAAGTCTTCGGATAGGTTTATCGTTGCCCTATAACCAAAACGTGATCCTCAGTGGTACTAAATAAACAACAGAAATGAGATTGGATATCGTAGTTTCCCGGTTAGATCAGAATATTGGTGACGATATTCCTACCTCTGCTTCATCTATTGACTATGATAGGTACATACATATGTATATGTGTCGTCATATCTATATCTTTTAAGCTAGGAAGCAGAGTAGTATGTACTATAGCAGAGTTGCTTATATTAATCTCCCTACTCAAGTAAATTTTCTTTGATATGTGGGCCCTCTGGCCTAGTGGTCCGAACGCGAATTCCATTCCCACTGAGAAGCCGCACTCACTGTGTGTGATTAAGACGAATATTTGATCTTTAGCCTTGATGTCCAATGTATTTATGTATGCTTGTCTATTTCAGCTTTGCTTAGTTTGAGAGTACGTTAATTTGCGTTGAATTGTCCTAAGGTTTATTAATTAATTGGCGCTTCCTCCCCGTACTTGTACCGCACATCTCCCTCCGTGGGATCAACCGCGAATCGGGAACGTAACTCGATCATATTGTAACATGATTACCGGGGTTTCGAGTACTCTCCACTGGATGCTTTTATCTGTAATGGTGCGTAATATTGTGTAACTTTAGCGATATTTGTGTAGGGTAGATTGGGACTCGTGGCACAGTTGCTACTGCGAACGGCAATCGATCTTTGAGTTAGACTTCCTTGAGCAAGTCTAGGCATTCTTATATCATGTACGGATATAACCTCACGCCCTCCACAAGGGTCACCGATGAAAGAAGCAGAGGTATAATAAAACCATATGTTCGCTGGAGATACGACTTACAAATACATATACATATACGTCTTTGAATTTCTTCTCAAACGAAGTCAGTTAGTCGTATACTCAAAAGTGGTCCTCTCATCGTTGTGATGTGATCAGTGTTGTGATGTGTGTGAATCAACGTACAGTCAAGGCTCAAAGTTACAATTTCGTGTTAGCAAAAGTCAGTTATTGATGATAATATATATCTATATAACTCAAAGGTGACTAACTGACATAGTGATCTATCAATGCACAGCCCAAACTACTGGACGGATCGGGCTGAAATTTGGCATGAAGGTAGATGCTATGACGTAGGTATCCGCTAAGAAAGGATTTTGATTAATTTTACCTCCTAGGGGATAAAATAGGGGTTGAAAGTTTGTATGAAACTTTGTCAGTTTTAAACCGATCGGGCTGAGACTTTGCATGCATAAAGCTACTATGACGTAGGCATCCCCTATACAAAATAAATCAAAAAATACTGCGCACAGTGACTATCGCACGCGGACGAAGTCGCGGACACAGCTAGTATTAATATATAGGCCATGTCTTCATAGAAAACAAAAGCAAACGTTCCATTTGAGTAAGTCATGCGAAGTTATAAAGTGAACAACTGGCCATAACGAGTAGGTAGATAGAACTTACGTGCTTACACAATTAATGATTGATGCAATTATTTCTGTTTC
Organism: Drepana arcuata; assembly: GCA_016069955.1. Taxonomy (NCBI): domain Eukaryota; kingdom Metazoa; phylum Arthropoda; class Insecta; order Lepidoptera; family Drepanidae; genus Drepana; species Drepana arcuata. The sequence continues at coordinate 14,204 of JACCPG010010653.1, read as the reverse complement.
ACCAACATTCCACTAACATTTAGTATTAAAATATAAAATACTGTGTAAAAATAATGTGTATGTTATTGCTTTTTAAACCAGGAAGATCTTATATTTATTATTCCTTGCCAGGTTGACAACGAATACGAAAAATTGGCTCTGTTTTGGAACTTAAAAATATCACCAAAGTTCAATAGAATCCTTCAATCGGTCGACGTATTCATTTCCTCTCTCTGACTCTCTCCCTCTCGCCAACCGGAAGTGCTGAATATCTCGGCGCGACGACAGAGCCCTCTGCAGCAGACTGCTACATCCGGTGTCCACTTCCTCCTCTTTCCAAATCATGGTTTTTAGTTTGAAATGTTGCTTCATTTTATTTGTGTTCCGTTTTTTAGTCTAAATAAATGTTTTTGTGTTCGAAGCTTTTTAAATAGAGTTATTTTGTCGTAACACAAATTAGTTTATAGCAAGAATTTTTTCGCACCATATCTGAACTGGCATATCTGAGCAGAAATTCAATGACTATGAAGTGACACTCGCGATCTTTGTGGTAGACGTGTGAATGTATATTTTCCAAAAACGCCTCTCCATTGGAATCACTGAAGCTGTTAACAGAAGACTAAAACCATCCTCTCTTCACGGGAGTCATATCATGTCCGCGCATTTCTTAAAAACTATTCAGATTGTTACAATAATTGTATATCGGTTTAAATTTGTATTATTAAACTATTTTTTTAAACCACTAAGTTGGCAGGCTCGGGGCCCGCCTGATGGTAAGCGGTTACCGACAGCCATCTAAATGAGTACTTACGTATATAATAATATCAACGGAGTTATACGTTATTATTAGTTCTCTATATAGAGCGCACTCTATAGCCCTTTATCAAATCGCTTCACCCTATAATATTTCATTATCAGCTCCCATACGACGTGGGAGCAAATTACCGTGGATCAAATATTCGGTCAGGTCAACTAAATAATCGCTAACAAGCCTACCCTCGTCAATGGCGGCTGGTCATGACATGTTGCGTAGGTACCTACTTGGCAAAAGTTTCGCTATTATTAGGGAGGAATCAATCTATGAAAGTTCATAAAATAATTGTCAAATCTCGTTGGACCCCACACTAAGCTGATCCTACTTATAATACAGTTTTCATGTCTGTTTGCTAGTCACCAACGGATTTATATCCAATTATTAGAACTTTATAACAAAACATCTGTAACGTTAGTTAAATCAGTTGCTTGCAGCGCAATGTTTGCAAGTTCAAACTCCGACTGTATGACCAATGAGGTTTTACTGAATTTAAGTACAGTGATCCTATCCCTATATCCTAGATCCTATAAGAGAGGTAGGGCATAACGGGTTTCCCGTTTGAATTTGGAGCTGCCCGACTGGGGCAGGACCTCCACCTTATAGAAGTCCGTAGCCAAATTTATTGTGTTATATTCCTACGCGGTGAATAAGGTTTCCAGAAACGAGCTCCTTGGGGAGGGGGGAGGATTGTTACATTGTGTTGGAAGCAGAGGGATTAAACCCATAATGCTGCCAACACACTGTAACTCTCCGAACACAGAGTGGCAACGCGCAAGTGATACTTCGGTATCGTGAGCGTAAATAGGCTACGGTAACCGTTTCCCATCAGTTTTGCCACTCTTGTTGTATAAAAAATAAAAAAAAAATCCTATACTCGTACAAGGAAGAGTAAACATCTAGAGATAACTTGCATACGTTTTAGAAGAAATTCAAATAGACATAGAAACGGCAGCGGACTCGCCATTGCCATCCGATTGATCTCTGACGGAGGGTGTGTTATACCTCTGCCTACCGCATTTTGTAAGAATGCGTGAATGTACATACTTACAGCATTACGCTTCACACATATCGTGGACGGAATATTGGTAAAAATATATATACCAAAATACCATATGAATGGGTTACCCTTTACATCTCACTTCCCCGTGCAACATTGACCTCGACAATCAGATACAGTTATAAACGGTTGAAAGTTCTCTGGACAAATGCTATATTATCGTTAATACGGCAACAATAAAAAGGAACGAAACCCTTTTGTGCTGAAAAAGGGATGGCTAAACCACGTTCACAGCGACACTACTGTCATACAATATCCAGTGATATCTTATTTTGCCGCGCGGATAGAGGCGGTCTGGATGGATAGCTACGTTTTAAGAGTGACCCGAGTTATAGAAGTTAGAGTGTTTACGTGTTTAACTGATACTTGCGGTATCCAAGTAATCATTGCGTTCTGTAAAGATGGGAATAATAAAGACTTGTCTTACTCTCGAGGACATTTAAATGTCGCAGAAGAATTTAAATTTTAAATTTCTATTGCGTAAATTTCTATTGCGTGCGTAAATAGAAAGTTATGTCAGATGGAGTAGGCTCTAGACCCCTGAGCAATATATATATGTAGTTGATATTTATATCGGGCCTATAACAAAATAAAAAAAATAACTATTTTACCGTGTGAAAATTTTGAGTATCTCTGACTTTAGGTATGACGAAATATTATAATTTTAAGAAATGGAATTTAATCGAATTTCGAATTAAAATAGAACTGTGAAAAAAGTTTGAATTTAGCCTCTGACCTTCCTAGTATGTTTGAGAGCACCATGTCTAGGTAATACATGTGTCCAGGGGATTTACACGCTAAAACTAAGCACAATTTAATGCAATATCTTGGACCAAAAGCCTTTGATCTCGCCGGAGGCGGCGGCCTCTATTGCCAGTGAACATTGAATTTTGTGTCGCGACACATTTTTGTGAAAATATTACTTTGGGAAAGCGTATCAAAATTGGGATTATGTTGAACACCATAATAGTCTCGAGGGGCGCGGTATGAGAAAGAAAAGAAAATATTTCTCCACTGAATTTCTGAAACTCGAACTTTCAAGTACGATCAACGATTTCACAGAAATCTTGCTGTAACAAACATTTTTATCAGGCAGTTATATGCTAATCGTTTTACCAAGCATCGATTTATTTTTCTATTTATAAAATCACCTGTTAAATGGTATTTTTGGATTAATGCGAAGTGAACACACAGTGTCACAGCGAAGTGCAACTAATATTAAAAAAAAATTAGGAAAAGCAGTGTTCAATGCCGTAATTTCAGTACATACTGCAGAATACCATGCATTGCCTACAATGTAAGGTAAATGTATCCAATTTGATTGCATTGTTTATTGTGAGGATCTATTTAATCACGCTGCACACAATCTTTTGAACAGAGAACGGGGTACGAAATAAAAAATAAATGACACCCGTTCTACACTGTCACCTCCAATCCACTTTCAATTAACGTATCCAGAGGAGCGTTAACGCATTTCCCAACGCCACGTAAGGCGCATACATAGGGTGACGTAGGCTACACACGATAGAAAATTGAGATAAAAACCAGGGCTCAATCTAACAGCTCATCTGTACTTATATAATAAAGAGGAAAGGTTTGTATGTTACTTACATAAGTTTGTAAGAAATTGGCTCAAAAAGTACTGGACCGATTTGAATTGAATTCTTCATTATAACTGATTAATAATAGGCAATTTAAATTGCAAGAAAAAAATAATTTTATGCCAAAATGTTTGAGAAGATATTCAAAGGCGTACATAAGTATAGTCATGCGAGATGATGAATGAGAACCGGCGAAGGCCTCGCAATCGTGTTGCCACCTAAATATATCTACATCTGGCGAAAAGAAGGTACTACATACCTCGGCCTACATCTACATGGACGCTTGTAGGATAGCGTTAAGACAAAGAGGCAGAGGCAGAGGCAGATGAGTGAAGAAAGATTGACCAAACAGATATAGGTACAAAGCAAAAGTGTGTGCAAGAAGAGGCAGAGGAAGGCCACGTTCCAACTACCTGGATCAAATCGATCGGACTCTCAAGGACGGGAACATTAAGAGTACTCGAAACCGACGAGCATGTATGAAGAGACTGATGAATGTGGATGAAGCGAAAGAGGTATGTAAGTCTAGAGAGAACTGGCGCTCTATACTCTCTGCCTACCCCGTTAGGGACTTGGCGTGATGATATGTATGTATGTATCTTATATTTAGGTATTTTCTTTACGTCGTACAAAGCAATAGAGGCTGTAGGGCGATGACGTAATTGTAACAGGGCTAATACCCTACGCTGTATCTTCTTGTTTTGCACAAGTTCCATATGCAGCGTAAAATACTACCAGAAATGCTAAAAAACACCGGCGCAGTTCCGATGCTTCTTCCGTCGATTTCAATTGGTCATTAAAATTATGTGATCACTGCTATACATCTGTGTTATTCGAATATCTCTGACAGGAGTTATGCAAGCCTTAAGTAGTGCGTTACTGGAAAAACGTGCGTGAAGCAGGGCCTTAGAAATAGCGACAAACGCCAGTTTCTGCTTTGATTCTATCTAGCCTATCTTTGAGTCTATCTAGCCTTTAGTGCTGAAAAATCTTTTTAACCGATCAATGGCGACGGGACTGAGAGTCCTTTAGTTATCCTCCTTGACACCTTATATTATATCACGGAGAAAAGAGTGATATTATTCCGCCTTCACGGATCATTGTGGGCAGATTTACTGGCTACGCAACGCGAGTTCACCAGCCATTATATGATACGTATATATGATTACAGTTATATATAGACTAACCTTCCTTTTTAAGCGAGATATCTAATGCTATGATAAGTTTGTAAATCGGATTAGTTTTCCTGATTGTAACACGTTAAAAAAAATTGTCTCTTTAGTATGTAAATATAGGTAACGTAACTATAATGACACGAAACTCGTTGGTAACTTGGTACATAGTATATTCTTCCTACATAATAACTGAGGAACAACAAACGTTTCTTAGAAAGTGGTTGTTACGTTTATTTCTATAAAATTATTTCAACAAAAACATTCAGATGTGGAGATTCGAAGAAAATCAAAACGTATAAAAGCAAAAAGTACAAAACTACATTTTTACCGATTTAATTAATTAGAAATCCAGAATAATTTAAATATGGTATTATAAGTTTCAGGTACCTTCAAAGATTGGCTTCACGGCATTGGATTGGGCATTTTCGGCACTACAATTGGCAAATCGACACCGAAATTCTTCGACTTATGTCAGTCATGTCATAAGCTCCGTTTTACAGAGTGAGGCACAGAACAATATGATATTATAGTATATTTGCGCCAGTATTTTGTCGAACGCGAGGGTTTATAAAATCTCATTAGGCGTTTTCCAGCTATTTAATGCAATTATGCAAGGGCCCCGGCTAAAAGCACGCCTATAATAACATTACTTTCGTTTTCATCAGGCGGGCGAGGCTAAATCAATTACACAGAGTTGCGCTTAGTTTTTGATGGTAAAGCCTATCGCTTTTCAAAGGGTAAGCTTTTATGTTTGCAGTCAACTTATTTGAACATATATAACAGATATAAAAAGCGAAACTGTGTGCAAGAAGACGCAGAGGAAAACCACATTCCAACTAGATCCCAAATGATCACACCTAGATCAATTCAATTGGACACTCAGGGGTGGCAACGTCAAGGGTACTCGAAACCGGCGAGCTTGTATGAAGAGACTGATGATATGCATGTATGTATGTCAACTTGCTTCATAATCTTTCACACAAGGGTTCCCGAAGGGGTAGACAGAGGTGTAAAGGTAATACCCACACACCCACTTTCCTTCAGAGATATATTTTAGGTGCCAACGTGACAGATGGCGAGACCGTCGCCGTTACTCAAGCACGACTATACATACGCCTTTGAATTGCTTCTCAGACGTATGTTTTCCTTCACCGTAAAGCTCGTGGTGGGAAGACGTGAGGATATATTATTATAATAAACTAGCTTATGCCCGCGGCTTCGCCCGCGCGGAAAGAGCAACATACATATTTTTGCCTTTATAATATTAGAGCTTTGAATCTTTCGGGATTCAAATGTAGCCTATGTCTTAATCCTGGGTATAAGCCATCACCATAAAAAAATATCAGTAAACCGGCTTTTTTTTCAATAAAAAGTATCCTATGTTACTTCTTATACCTCCAGGAATATGTGTACAAACTTTCATGATAATCGGTTATGTAGTTTTTACGTGAAGGCGTAACAAACAAACTTACATTCACATTTATAATATTAGTAAGGATACTATTTCAGGAATATAAATAATATGAAATACTTACCCATTATTTAGATATGTTGTAACAATATGAAATTCATATTAAGATATATCATAACATTATGAACTCCATAAAAAGAGGACCCAACAAAAAGTTTTTCCCTGTTTTGTCGTTAACGTAATGGCCGGTAATAAAGCGACATTCTTTGTTTTTACACTCAGTCTCAGAAATTGAAAGACTTCTCTCGCTTAAAGCATATGACTTGATCACTACTTCCCTAGGGTACTTAACTTAGCTTTAGCACAATTTAATGCGTGGCGTTCGTCTGGTGATTATCGTTGCTCATATTATTATACTTAACAAGCAGTTGTTTTTTTTTTATATAAAACAAAAGTGGCAAACAAGCATGCGGCCCACCCGATGGAAAACTGTTACAGCAGCCTATTTACGATTACAATACCGAAGTATCACTACTGTGATGGCAGCATAATGGGACTAATCCCTCTGCTGCCAACACAATATAACAATCCTCCCCCCTCCCCAAGGAGCTCATTACTGGAAACCTTATTCACCGCGTAAGAACACAACACAATAAATTGTATTTGGCTACGGACTACGAATAAGGTGGAGGTCCTGCCCCAGTCGGGTAGCTCCAAATTCGAACGGGAAACCCCGTTATGCCCTACCTCTCTCGTTACTGTTTGTACATCCGATTACCTGGTCCCAATCTAAGCAAGTAAGCCTGTAATTTATCTCTAATCTATAATAATAAAAAATAATAATATATCCTCACGCCTTCCCACAAGGGTCCCCGAAGGGGTAGGCAGAGGTGTATAGGTAATACCCACACACCCACTTTCCGCCAGAGGTATATTAGGTGCCAACGTGACAGATGGCGAGTCCATCGTCGTTACTCAGGCACGGCTATACATACGCCTTTGAATTTCTTCTCAGACGTATGCAGGTTTCCTCTCGATGTTTTCCTTCACCGTAAAGCTCGTGGTGTGAATAATCACTGTATTTAAGTTCAGAAAAACTCATTGGTACAGTCGGGATTCGAACTTGCGACCTTTGCGTCGCAGGCAACTGCTCGAACCACTCGGCCACCACGGCTTTTTATCTCTAATCTAATCTATATAATTTGGACACTAGGCACACTTGTTAAATCCTACTAAAATGGATGCGAAATTTTTGCTCGATGCTTTATGAATGCGAAAATGTGTGATGATTTATGGACTTTGTTACTCTATCTCGCCGGAGTGGTTTAACGAAATTGGATGAAGTTGGCACAGATATATACTATTAACTGCATTAACAAATAGGATATATTTCATTCCAGAAAAATAATAACAATGAAATTAAATTTTGTGCGAGTGAAATTGCGAGGCATAAATATAGAAAGGAAGAAAGACAGTCTTGTACTGTGGAATATCTCAGACAATCTGGATGTTTATAGATCGTTATATCTATGGCTAGCTACAAATATCTGTCCTTGTATGCATGTATGGAGAGAATAATGAAAGTGGACGAAGCGAAAGAAGTATGTAAGAATCGTAGCAAGTGGAAAGAAGTGGTCTCTGCCTACCCCTACGGGAAATATGTATGTATGTATATCTGTCCTTACTAGGGCATCTGTGACATTAATAGCTTTGCATATATCACAGGTCATAAAAAATACCAGATACCTGTATATTATATAATTTAATTATGGAAATAATATATACCAATCCTTGCTCTGATTGATAGGTGATTATCCTTTGAATATGCTTATAGGGTGATGACATTATATAGTTGAGCAATTTTGCCATGCACCGCCTTAAGCCGTGATCTTCACTTCAAACACTAACTAGTGTAACAGCCCAGAAACAACTATAATGTACTTATAATATTTTATTAGTCACACCACGAGCTTTACGGTGAAGGAAAACATCGAGAGGAAACCTGCATACGTCTGAGAAGAAATTCAAAGCCGTATGCATAGTCGTGCTTGAGTAACGGCGATGGACTCGCCATCTGTCACGTTGGCACCTAATATAGCTCTGGCGGAATGTGGGTGTGTGGGTTTTACCTATAATACACCTGTGCCCACCCCTTGTGGGAAGGCGTGAGAATATATTCTATTATTTTTATATTTTATTACGTTTGTATCTCATTGTAAATGAACATGTATGTTTTATGAGAATAAATATTTTAAACCTAAACGCAGGGTGGTGCCGCATTTCCTTAATTCTAAACAATTGCTAGGCTGCTAACTGATAGGCTGATCTTGCTATTTTACCGTAAGCAATAGTTCTTGGATCTCACACCACGAGAGTAATGAAAAACTATTGAGTCATATGCAGTAATGACGTACCTACTCATACTCGACTGATTAAGTAACTGTTTTCAAAATACGACTGTGTTTTGTTTCACGCACAATAATTGTTATTGTAAAAAATTTACAACATTGATATGCAGGTGATGTTTATAAATACTATGGACACTGTTTATCAATATTTTTTTGTTATTTATGATGAGCATAAGTATTATCGATTTATGGTTACGTAGATAAATAGTGATAAATTCGGGTACGTATAGTGTAATACTGTAAATATTAATATTACCTAAGTACCAAGTATATAGCCGTGATGGCCGAATGGTTCGAGTAATTGCTTACAACACAAAGATTGCAAGTTCGAATCCCGACTGTACCAATGAGTTTTTATGACCTTTTTTCAGTACAGTATTTAGTGCACCAAGAGCTTTACGGTGAAGGTAAACATCGAAAGGTAACCTGTAATCGCTTGAGAAAAAAATCATAGTCGGGCTTTAGTAACGGCAATGGTTCGCCATTTGTCACGTTGGCATCTAAAATATATCTCGGGCGAAAAGTGGGGGGGACCTTCGGAGACCCATGTAGGAAAGTGTGAAGGTATATATAAATATTGAGTACCTACATAAATGTAATTTATAATATTCCTCATAGATTTTTTCTTAATATAGTCTTTAAATTACTTTAGGCCCCTGGCGATTTCGAACGCCTTAAGCTACATATCCTGATATTTTTTAAAGGAATTCCATATTATATTTAAAAAAGGTACCATCGTTTTAATAAATTATTGTTTAAGAACTAAATACTGTCGTCGACTTGCACGCGAGCGAAGTCACATCAACATCTATGAATATTAATAAAGTGAAAGGTATTCGTAACGCTATTTTCTGGACATATGGCATTAAGAAGGTTAAAAATAATATTGCTTTTGTAACTGTTCAACATATTTGGCATGCACACTTAAGTTTCCGTGGTGTAGCGGTTATCACATCTGCCTAACACGCAGAAGGCCCCCGGTTCGATCCCGGGCGGAAACATTTCTTTTATAAATTTTGAAAAATATTTTTTTGCTTTAATATTACTGCAATAAGCAAAACGAAAGAAGCATGTTTACGAATCAATCATGCGTAAATGAAGGTATAATTTTAAGGAAGGTGGGTGTAGGCGCGGACCGGGAAACCTAGCCGACCGGAAGGGTCTCCCCCACCTTAGGGATGGGATGAAGTGGTCGGAAGCGAATAACTTCTTCGACAAACTTAATACCGTACCTCGGTTTCTGGAAGCAGGCTTAGAACTATCCTAGTAGCTGAGGCCAGCGGTTTTATGAAAGGAAATAAATAATTAATAAATAAACGTACATACGTACAGTGATTCACAGTATGTATTTCAGATTCAGATTCAAGAAAACCTTATGGTATATGTTTCAAAAGAAATTCCACGACTTAGATCGCTCAGTTGACCCCAAAAATAATACATTTATGTCTAGGTGAGTATACAGTAGATCTTGAAAGAAAGTACATCTTTATTTTTGTTTTTAAGACAACGTGCCTACATCCCATTCAGGATTATAAGGTGACAATAATATCAAAATATTCGGCAAAGTTATTGGTTTCGCTTAAGACCAAAGTAATCCCAACCCTAATACAGGGGCGGCGCCGTGGCACCTGTACGGCCAGTTGTTTATTTTTATATGCTACATTAAACTTTGGACAACCCTAACAAGTTACCCGAATGTTTGCATTTGGAAATCATTTCATGGTCAAGTGATTTTAGATTGATTTCAAATATTTATATTGGGTTGAGTGAAGTCTTTTGTTGATCATTGAACGATTATCTTATAATATCGGTGAATAATGCTCATGCGAATGATGGAAAATGGAGCAGTTGGTCAAGAATGTATTACAGCACAATGGCACAAAGAAAATATAATAATAATAATAATATATCCTCACGCCTTCCCACAAGGGTCCCCGAAGGGGTAGGCAGAGGTGTATAGGTAATACCCACACACCCACTTTCCGCCAGAGGTATATTAGGTGCCAACGTGACAGATGGCGAGTCCATCGCCGTTACTCAAGCACGACTATACATACGCCTTTGAATTTCTTCCCAGACGTATGCAGGTTTCCTCTCGATGTTTTCCTTCACCGTAAAGCTCGTGGTGTGACTAATCACTGTACTTAAGTTCAGAAAAACTCATTGGTACAGTCGGGATTCGAACTTGCGACCTTTGCGTCGCAGGCAACTGCTCGAACCACTCGGCCACCACGGCTCTTTTATATATTTAAGAAAATATAAAACTAAACAAAATATAAGTTTTTTAAGTTATTTCTCTTTATCGCATTAGAATATGCTGTAAAGACAAAACTTTATCGTTATGCGTATAGGTACAAGCAGAATCTAACTACGTTTTTTTTTTTATTTTCGTATTAATAGTCTTGGTCAGCCAAGGATTGCAGGTTCGAACCTAAAATCTGCAGGTGTTTACTTATTAATTCAGTTTAATGTTTTATTAATAGATATAATTTATAAAAATTATATTACTTTTTTATTATTAATTTCTGGTTTAATTATATTTATAGCGGGAATTTCAGCAAATTATTAATTTGATTTAAAAAAGATTATTGCTTTATCTACTTTAAGACAACTAGGTTTAATAATAAGAATTTTAAGAATAGGATATTTTATAATAATAATATTTATAAATATTTTATATAAGATATTTTATAAGAATAGGATTGCCAGATTTGGCTTTTTTCATTTCTCGAAGGTGTGAAAAGATTCTGCAGGGTCGGCAGCGCGCGGGCGATACTCCTGATTGTGCAGGCGTCCATAGGTAGCGATAACCGCTAACCATCAAGCGAACTGCAGACTTATTTGCCACCCATATGATAGAAAAAACAAAAAGAAAAGCCTCTGGTTACTTCTGCCTACCCCTTTGGTATTTTGCATGCGGTCCGCCTGATGGTAAGCGGTTATCGCCGTCGCCGGGTAGGTGTGATGATACCAAATGTTTTTCTTGTGTGATACTTTTTCTGCTGCATCCAGGTTGCTTCGATGCTTTCCAACTCGAGATAAATCTGCGTTTAATATTTTTGTTATATAGGCTTAACTTGTAAGTAGTTTATAAATCGAACACCAACATCCAAGTTTCCGTGGTGTAGCGGTTATCACATCTGCCTAACACGCAGAAGGCCCCCGGTTCGATCCCGGGCGGAAACATATCTTTTACCCATTCTAAAACAGATTTTTTTGTTTTTATTCCCATAAAATAAATATTATTTGTAAAGAAAAATATTTTATTTCCACTCATTACCGTTTTAAAAAGAACGGACAGAAAAACACGGTTATCTAAACGCATTCTCTAATAGAGCAATAAATATCAAAATATCAACACTCCACACAATTACGTTAAACAAATACGTGTGAACGTCGCCCAAAAAGTAGTTAACCCACTGACCCGACTGTTAACCCGTATGACAGATGTTTTCGTGGCAAAATTGCTGTCAAACACGCCAACCGAATCGTCATGACGAAAAGCCTCAATTAATACCAACAGTACTTGGATGGAACCAATATCATTATGTAATTATCAACAGGCTTAGCTCATAATAACAAAATAATATAATAATAATAATATATCCTCACGCCTGCCCACAAGGGTCCCCGAAGGGGTGTATAGGTAATACCCACACACCCACTTTCCGCCAGAGGTATATTAGGTACCAACGTGACAGATGGCGAGTCCATCGCCGTTACTCAAGCACGACTATACATACGCCTTTTGAATTTCTTCTCAGACGTATGCAGGTTTCCTCTCGATGTTTTCCTTCACCGTAAAGCTCGTGGTGTAACTAAACATTTTTTGGCTTATTTCTAATAACTAGGTATGTTAAAAAATAATGTTTGTTTAATTGTTTGAGAAACAGCGACGCGCCATCTGTCACATTGGCACCAAAAATATCCTCCAACATAAAAGTGGTATCCCTACTTGTTGAAAATAATAATGGTTAATTTTAAACAAAATAAAAATTCCAAATCTAAATATTTTATTCATCGTAAGGGACACAGGGAACACTTATTTAACGTCATAAATAGGTACTTAATAAAAACTAAAGTTACGACCGTTTCTAAGAAAAATACCTGCCAGGCGAAGAAACGGCGAAACAAACTCCCCGGTTTTCTCTTTTAACATATGTTTTCTTTTACGTAGGGGTAGAAAAAGATTAAATTACATAGGTATAAACAGTTTATTGTGTAAGGTACCTAATACCGTTCTATACAACTAAGTATTTTTGAATTCACTAATAGCATGCCCACAAAAATATATATTTTAGGAACGGAATATTTTTTCTGATAAGAAATTATTATCAACAAAAAGTTACATTGAAAAAGTTCGGTAACGAAGTTCTCGAGGGTCGGTTTGTTTCAGAAACTGTAACTCATAATTTTCTTTTCATGAACGCTTTTACTTCATAATATTCATATCGTAAACGTACCATGGAAGTAAATAAACTACCAAAAGTTATAATAAGTATTTTGGCTTTTATTATAACTCTTCGCCCTACCACAAGCGTCCCCGAAGGAGAAATCAAGGCAGTACAAATACCTTTTCAACGAAGATATTAACACTAACGTTAAAGGTAGACTACATATTCGTCCATAAATTTCTTCTTTAACGTTCATACGTTTGGTTTCCTCTTCATGATTCATAATACTGTGGAAGAAGAAAAATACTTTGACAATATGAAAAAATACATACTTGAATATAATATATCGAAACACTTGCAAATTTATGTTTTGTTTGTGTCAAATGTCATTAAACAGTGATTAATACCTCATATTATTCACTATTGAACTACATTTTGAAGCTGTTTCCATTTTTCTGATGAGATGTGTATATTGTCTGTAATCATAGAGAAAACTGACGGTAAACACTTGACAGGCAAAAATATTTAAAAGAAGCTTAAGTTTACACAAAACTAGGTATTAAATATGATTAACTAAGTGGTAACAGAAAAGAACTGAACTATTTAGTCTAGTTAGTATTTAATGATGTGAAAATATGTTAAATGCATAAGCTTTGCATATAATTGCAAAGTACAACTGCTAAGCCGTATTAAATATATGCTTTCCTTGACCTTGCGTGACCAAAGTACATTTCCCTTTGAAAATAACTTTATTGAAAGAGTAGGTAATATGCGGCAATACTTCCTTACTAATTACATAGAAGTCCAAAATCTATGGTAACTCTATTATAAAGTTATAAATTAAAATAATCATTCGGCCCTCTAGTCAGGCCATCTCCTGAAAGCATGGGCTAAGGGTTCTTATCCCGCTGAACACGAATATTAGAACTCGAGACCTGTGGATACGTGTTTTTCGATTGTAACAGAAAGCTATTCATATGCACACCCACATTCAACCTTTAATATCGTACTCAAACTTAAGAACCTTAACTAAAATAAGCAACGCAATCTCGCTATAATTATGTCACGACACCTATAATAAATATCCGGCTAATAACCCGTCGGAGACCATTGTGGGCAGGAACGAAGATACATACGTATACGTACATTCAATCTATAACTTACAAAAGCTACATTTTGCCAGCCATATGCTTTGTTCCCATTAACACACCCCCAACAAATTGTTCGACGGTCCCTTTATTGATAAAAAGTATCAGCAGCAATAGGTATATGAGGGTCCGAATGCAACTCGCTGATAAACGTAACGGTTGGTATTTTGATTCCTTCCATTCAACTTCACTTGGGGGATCCTAAAGATATCATATA
>JACCPG010010651.1:0-18243 GCA_016069955.1 Drepana arcuata | reverse complement strand
GTCACACCACGAGCTGAACGGTGAAGGAAAACATCGAGAGGAAACCTGCATACGTCTGAGAAGAAATTCAAAGGCGTATGTATAGTCGTGCTTGAGTAACGGCGATGGACTCGCCATCTGTCACATTGGCACCTAATATGTATTACCTATACACCTCTGCCTACCCCTTCGGGGACCTTTGTGGCGGCCTTGATACTATTTCATTTATCAACAACACAAACAAGCAGACTTTTCTTACACATAAAAGTATATTTTTTATATACAACAAGAGTGGCAAACAAGCATACGGCCCACCCGATGGAAAACGGTTACCGCAGCCTATTTACGCTTAAAATATCGAAGTATCACTTGCGCATTGCTACTCTGTGTGCAGAGAGTTATATTGTGTTGGCAGCATAATGAGACTAACCCTCTGCTGCAAGCACAATATAACTCTCCGAACACAGAGCCGCCGTAGGATCATAACATAAAAAAATGTTATTTGGCTACAGACTTCTATAAGGTGGAGGTCTCGCCCCAGTCTGCAGCTCCAAATTCGAACGAGAAACCCGTTATGTCCTACCTCTTCTAAATCATTAATATTGTCATAGTAGTAAAGAAAGTTACCAAGCATCTTAAATTGTCCATAGTGTACTGAATTCGTGGGGCTTTGTGGTCCACAAAGTTTGAGCTGGAAAGACAATGGCTTACTAACCACACAGTCTAATGAGTCAAGCCATGATTTAACCACCACATTATCACCCCAAGCACCTACTGGTAGGTAGGCTAAGCCCAGCAAGCCCTGAAATTGAGTAACACTAGTTAAACACATCATGGGACTATGTAAAAACTAACACACTGTAACAGTTCTCTCTTCTTCTGACTAATTGTCTTATATAAATAAGAATGAATGTTTGTCCTCAATGCAGTCCAAAACAATTGATCATGTTGTGATGAGACTTTGGTAAGGTGTTCCAAGAACTCGCTAAATAGCACTGTAAACATCAACTCATTATTCAACTGATTGCAATTTCAATTTGATGGAATTTGGTTGGCAAATTTTATACTTATTTAACAATTTCCTTTGTCTTCAGCAATTTGTTGTTTGATATTATGTTCCAAGACCTATTATCACATTTTTCATAGTGATATTATGATAATTTATTGCACCATAGAATACCCACAGACTTCTAAATAAAAGCTTGCTGTCAAACATTATGTTAAACTCCAGCCATGTAATGTGAATTTATTAATCCTAACTCACAGGAACACTACACTCTTTGGAAGCAGTGACATTTGGCTGTGATCCTCTGTAAGGTGAAGGTACTACCCCAGTTGGGCACCAATACTGAACAGAAGACCCTAGCTGTACCCTAACTCATATCATATCAGATTAGATATATATGTATTTAGATTTTTTTTATATGTACCTGCCATCCAGATCCATTAATAAAGAATTTGTGACTTTTTGTAATGAGTGCAACATCAGTTTTGACTTTAGGTACAGTTGGCATTGATGGAAACTCTATGTAGTCTGAAATCAGTCGACCAATCCACATTCCCTGAGAATACTTAGCTTGGACCTGTAGAGTTAAATAAATAATATATAAGCTATGATTGTTTATCTTATAAATTTTATCATTACAATATTTAAGATTGTTATTTCATAGTGGAAATAGTGTTTGTATGTACAATGAAGAAAAAACAGAAAATAGAACTACGTAGCAAGCTGAGTTGGTCCTAATGCCTACCTGAACATCCAATATAACAGATGGTCAGGTAGGCATTATGCCTTTATTGTAGTTATTATAAATATATCTTTACATTACCACCACAATTCCCAAAGATTTAGGCAGAGATGGCAATACCCTTTTTACATACTTATCATCATGCCAAGCTAATTATGGGGTAGATAGAGGGTAGACTGCGTAGTGCCAGTACACTTTTTTTTTTTAATACAACAAGAGTGGCAAACAAGCATACGGCCCACCTGATAGGAAACAGTTACCGTAGCCTATTTACGCTTATAATACCTAAGTATCACTTGCGCGTTGCCACTCTGTGTTCAGAGAGTTATACTGTGTGTTGGCAAGATAATAGGTCTAATCCCTCGGTTGCCAACACAATATAACAATCCACCCCCTCCCCAAGGAGCTCATTACTGGAAACCTTATTCACCAAGTAGGAACACAGCATAAAAATTCGAACGGAGAATTATTATTATAATTATTTAGGGCATACTAGGGCATAGTAGTTATCTGAGACGTTAATAAAACCTCCATAACAAGAAGTAATTGTCCATTTGACATTATATCTAAGAAAATTTTGCAACATTTATGCAAAGTAGTTTTCTTTTTCGTTGTTTACCTGTTTACCAGTGTCATTGAGACTGGTGGAATTTTCTGCATGGAAATATTTGTTGCTGTCTTGCCGTGCATATGTAGCTATTGCTAATGTAGTGCTGCCTGTATCCACAATTACACTCAGCTAAAATAAAATATCAATGGTTAGTTCGATAACGATTCTAGCTGCTTCACTTGGATTACTTTTAAAACCATACTTTCTGAGGTGGGAGGCCCAAATTGATTTGTATAGAATACGCCTGGCCAGCATCTCCAAATAAATTGTATTCATCACATCGAACATTGCCCAAAGGAAGAAAACAAATCACAAAAAAAAACGGCACCATTCCCATAGCTATGATATTATTGAAATCGCGTAATTGCTTGTGGTCATAATTCTGTAAATTATGTTGATTAATTACCTACGGACTGAGTACATAACATAATACAAAACAAAACAATCGAATTGAACATGAATGAGATTGATTGATTATTTAACAAGTGCGCACTGCGCATATCACATTTTCTTCAAATTATAGTTTTTAAATGACATGAATACCAGTCTTTTAGTCAGTTTATGTCTGAAAAATATTATCTTATAAATATTAATATCTGTTATTCACCAAAAAAATGCCGTGAGCCACAGCTGTGAGCTGTAAAGTTTGTTGATTTTCCTGACTAAGGAACGGGGAACCTACGATATTAGGATGATCGTAGTAGCGACTGTAGCTGACTGTCGTTTTCTGTAGTTTATCGTGTGTGTCTATTGACTGACAGTTCTCACTCAGTCAGTGACGTCAGTGTAATGTAACGTAACAGTCAACCGCAACTCACTGCAAATCTTTGATTTGAGCCGCTATTCCCGCCAAAATATCTTACTTAATAGTAATACTGGCTAAGTGGCTAACTCTATCTCTTATTCTCTTACCTTATGCCCTAGCTACTGTACAGTTCATCCTTAAAGGAGAGCAATAACAGTAAATAATAATTACTGTAGCTATATGGGCCCAGATCAGACCTCAGACGAATAGCATACAAGAGTCAAGAAGCTTGGTACAGGTCTTCTATTTGTCAGGTGTTCTGTGTTTATTGTTTTGTTTAATTTCGGTATATGAAATAAGTAGGTCCTTAGTCTGTGTTCATTACAAATATTGCTGTTTAAAAGTTTTGAGTTCGAGATTTAATTCTAATAAGAAATATGAGTCTTTGGGTCGATAAACATAGGCCAAAGGATCTGATGAAATTAGACTTTCACAAAGATCAAGCGGGGCGGTTAAAAAATCTTGTGCAACAAAGTGATTTCCCTCACCTTCTCGTTTACGGACCATCAGGAGCTGGCAAGAAAACCCGTATAATGTGCCTATTGAGAGAGCTTTACGGATCAGGCGTTGAACGCTTACGACAAGAAACCTTGAATTTCACAACTCCCTCAAATAAGAAAATTGAAATAATGACTGTTAGCAGTAACTATCACATTGAGGTTAATCCTACGGATGTTGGCATATACGACCGCGTTGTTATCATGGATTTAGTTAAAAATGTCGCTCAAACGCATCAGATCGATTCATCTGGCCAGCGTGAGTTCAAAGTTGTGATATTGAATGAAGTGGATGACTTAACCAAGGATGCACAACATGCATTACGTCGAACAATGGAGAAGTATGTGGCTACATGTCGCCTCATTCTCATTGCAAATTCAATTTCCCGTGTCATTCCAGCCATAAGATCACGTTGTCTGATCATCAGAGTACCTGCCCCCACCGAAGTAGAAATAGCATCAGTGTTGCAATTAGTTAGTAAGAAAGAATGCTTGACATTGCCTTCTGAGCTTGCTATGAAGATTGCAAAATGTGCTGATCGCAACTTGCGACGGGCCATACTTATGTGTGAGGCTTGTAAAGTTCAACAATATCCATTCACATCAGATCAAAAAGTTCCCGAGCCTGATTGGCAGCAATTTATCAGGGAAACTGCTTCCTTAATATTGTCGGAACAATCACCAAAGAAGCTTGCTGAAGTTCGGCAAAAGTTGTATGAATTAATAATACATGGAGTACCACCTGATATGATATTTTCTGGATTGTTAAAAGAACTTGTTCGCAATTGTGATATGGTAATAAAATGTCAAGTGGCTAGCGAAGCAGCCAAGTTTGAGCATAGAATGAGACTAGGAAACAAGCCAATATTCCACCTTGAAGCATTTGTGGCTAAATTCATGGCCATTTATAAGAGATTTATGGAAGAATCTCTGGGTGATGCATTTTGATACTACAGATTATAACTCTTGTCAAACTTTAGTAATTAAATAAATAATTTTATTTGTATGATAGTATTTATTTTTTTAAGCCTTATACAAATAGTTCATAGGGTAAAAATCTTACTTGTTACTAACATACAGTTTTTTTATTTGTAGTATTCATAATAATACTTTATAGGTACTTTGCTGGTGAACAATCTAAAGTTGTCCACTATGGTTTGCATAAGAACTGTAGTGATTTCATTTGAAAAATGGTCTATGATTGAAGGTTTTTGCTGTAGGGCTTCTGTAATTGCATATGCTTCTTCAGAATCTGGAAAAGAAATACAAAAAATTTAGTGTTTTCTAATGATGTAGGTGTTGCTGCATAAAAAACATAAATAAAAAGGATCCAATCCTACAAGCTGTACTTATTATTACTGTATTATTATTAAATAATTATTTCTCTCCTGGACCACAATTTATCGAAAAAGTTTAGTGAGCATAACAACTTATTATGATAAGTAATTAATTTTAATAACAGGGTAATTTTGAAATCTATATTGTATTGTGTGTTAAGTGGCCAATGCTATTACAAATAAAAAAAATATGATTAAGTACTTAATAACAAAAGTTGCTACATACTGGGTTGTAGGAAGAATGAAGGTAGCCTCAAATTTCGCACAGCTATCCTTTCTCTATGTATGGTGATATATTCTTCATTATCTATACCACGTTGTCCACTCCATGAATATGTTATATTGGATTCCGCGCCATCTAAAGCGTAAAAAAAAACCTAGTTACCTACGGCACTTATAAAATATATAATCATCATCATATCATCACGCCAAGTCTCTAACAGGGTAGGCAGAGAGTATAGATTACCAGTTCTCTCTAGACTTACATACCACTTTCGCTTAGTCATCATTCTTCAGTCTCTTCATACATGCTCATCGGTTTCGAGTACTCTTGACGTTCTCGTATATATAGGTATCCCCAATCCAACTAGGATGCATTTATCTACTCACGGATCTAATTAATCAAGACCACATTATTCAGAAGACGTATAATGTTTTTTTAATTTAGTATTTTTAAAGGTTTATATTTTGTAATGCACTTGGGGTGATAGTAAATTAGTAATGAAGCTTTTCAGTAGATGGCGCTGAAACAACTTTGCTAACCCCATAAGTTGCTTGAGTTTAATGTCATTGACATTGTTATTATTACTATCTCTGTTATGTTTAATCTGAATACCGTCTCAAAAACTCACCCATTTAGCAAAAGTCAAGGCTTCCCCCATGGAACGATTTATAACATGGAAGTTGGGTAAGTTATGTACCTACATATATTTATAACAAAGTCTACACAATTAGGTCAGTTGCCTAAATATGGGATAGTGCACAATTAAATGAAGCTAATACAAAATATAATATAAAAATTTCATATTATTATTTTTTATTTTATTGATTTTATTGATTAGTCACACCACGAGCTTTACGGTGAAGGAAAACATCGAGAGGAAACCTGCATACGTCTGAGAAGAAATTCAAAGGCGTATGTATAGTCGTGCTTGAGTAACGGCGATGGACTCGCCATCTGTCACGTTACACCTTAACATAACCTAAGGTCTCACCTCTGACCCTCGGGGAGGCGACATTTGTTTTCAAACAAACTGCCAAGAAGATATTTAATTTAACTGCGTACCTATCTATGATAATTAAATTATTAATATTACATTTTATAATTATAAAAACAAACTACATAATTTTATTTTTTTTACCTTATTTTGTTATACAATCTGCTGTAGCGATAAAGCTATAGAATCTGAGTACCTATTTATATTTTACGAATTTATAACATTTTACGTTTATTAAATTATTAATTCACTCTGAAACATGATTTTATGGGTTTGTTTCAGAAACTATTAATGACATAAAATGTCATTAAAACCAAGTAAGATTCTACATGTATAGCTTTATTAATACAGCAATTTTTTATGCGATAAGGTTAAACAATTTCAACTTAGAATGTAATTTGTTTACAACATTAGTTTGACAGGTTTTATTTTTGTTTTGTTTATTTCTTGAGGAAATTCAAAATACCCGACCACTTCTAAAATACACCTGTTTAATATTTGATACACGCTGTAGATCCTATAGATAATGCCATCCACGAAGACGCCCTCACTGTTCTTCCTCATAGTTTATAGTGTAAGTGTGCATCCTTCCACTAATGAGTATTATCGGTACACACTGATTACCTATGGGTGCACATGCACACTATAATGAATAGACAATTTAAAGAGAGGTAGGGCATAACGGTTTTCCCGTTCGAATTCGGAGCTGTCCGACTGGGGCAGGACCTCCACCTTATAGAAGTCCGTATCCAAATAACACAATTTTTGTGCCGCCCTTAATACCAAGGTTTCAGCACGAGCTCCGAGGAGAAGCGTTTAATGCGTTCGAAGCAGAGGGATTAAACCCATTTACGCCATATGGATACGCGATACTTCAGTATCGTGAGCATAAATAGGCTGCGGTAACCGTTTCCCACCAGATGGGCCGTATGCTTGTTTGCCACTCTTGTTGTATAAAAAAAAAGACCCGGGCTATACTCCCCCTATTCTGTTATCCCCTGGACTAGACATTGGTAGGGCGCGTCTTCGTGGATGGCGCTATCTATACACAGTTTATATGTATACGGTCGAATTGAGAAACCCTCTACATTTTTTATGTCGGTTAAAAATATGTACGTAACTTTTTTTATCGTTCAAAATATACTATTTGAGTCAATAAAATTGTTCGTAGCGCATTTAATAGTGCCTATTACCAGCAGCTCCGCAGCTTGCATCACTTGCACTGTGAACTCCCCACTTACAAAGAATAGTACGTAGCCCCAGCGTTGCTTTGTTTAGACATACATTACTTAGTGTTCAATACATACCTAGTAACAAATACCTTACTTTATTTCATTGTCAAGCAAGTCTTGACCTATAATAAATGTTTCGTGTAGTGTCATCAAGGCCACTCACATATATCCATGGTAATGTAGGCAATGTATGCGGCGGGCAGTCCGGCGACGTTCATGCTAATTTCGCCCGTCGCGTGGAGGTCGCTACTAAATATTACACCGCTTTTCCCATCTTCTAAATTGAATCTGTTGGTGGAAGCTTGTGTCAGTTACATGGGTCTGACCTACCTAATTGGGTTGAGAAACTAGTACAAAATTGTTGTATTAAATATGACTAAGTATGTAGTTAAAAAGTGTGTAACATTCTCAAATTAAACACACTCATTATAATATGTAGATGCGTCGGCAATCAGGAAAAATATATATGTTGTTAAAACTTAAGTCTAGCTTGTAGTAGACGATGTCTACCCACCGGTAGATATCGTCTACTACAAGTGTAACACCTTACACGTTACGTAAAGCATGTCGACATCCTACAAAAAAATTTAGAAAATCCTATTCAATATCTATGAAATGCTTTAATCTCGGTTTAGCATTTAATAGGATTTCATTTCACTCGGAATTAATCGCGTTTTAACGTTTTGTCTCATAATCATTTATTTTTCATCATTTATTTACATTAATACAAATTCCCTCGGCAAGTGAATAATAAAAAAAAATGTCAACCGTGGAGGTGCTGGGATTTGAACCCAGGACTTTCAGCATGCGAAGCAGACACTCTACCACTGAGTTACACCCCCGATAAAATTTGAAGTAAAATTGTTATTTCAGTTCATTTTTGATATGGCGTAAGAGCTAAATGAACTTGGAAATTATGAAATGATTAACCCGAAAACGCGAATTAATAACATTCTGCAGCTGTGCTTAAACTGTATAATACTTAATCACTAAACATTATAATTATGAACATCATGTGTCAATCCATCAAGCGTTTGAGCGTGTCAATGAACCCATTGTACACGAAAAAAATTTAAGGCAGTAAAAAAGCTACATTTGACTGTATGATTGAATTCCAATTGCCAATATTAATAGGCGAACAGATGTGCGAGCAACATAAGGGTCAAAGTTGTTCTATACTGCCAACAAAGACATTTTTGTCGAGTGATCACCACTGTAACGCTATTGAAAATAAAACATGTAGGTATAGACAAGAATCATCTTAATTTATAATAACTGCACAGGTGGATTGCTTAGCTTTGCAAGCGTAGACTACTTCTAGGAAATAGAGGTCACGACGTACGCAAGTACCTACTCTATTTCATGTGTTCACAAGCTGGGTGCTTTACTTACTTATTGGAAAAATGTCAAGGCCTATTTTAGTGGTATCATGGACTTACTTTCTATCAACCAGTTTAGACCACCTGCCTCCGGTGACGTTCACCGTCCTTAGTATAAACGACATCTGTTGTTCTGGCAGGGAAACGGTGATACTGTTCAGTAAAATGGGATCAATGGACTTCATCCCCATATAGTTGGAATCCATTAGAATGAAGAATGTGCGAAGGCCACGTCGGAGGCAGTCCACGTCGTCGGCTTTGCATGTTGGGAACGGTAGCAGTGCAGTAGGAGCTGGAACAAGACGAGGTAATAATAATGTAATTAGGCAGGTCGGCGTTCCTTCCGTAGTCGGATTAATCTCAGTTCGATTTTACTGAAATGTATTGGGTTTGTAGGTACCTCAATCAAACTCACAAATAATATATTTCTTCCTGCCTCTAATGTCTAATGTGTCAAATTCCAAGGTTAATAGATAGTAGGATCGGCGTTAAGATAGGTAGGTAGGTAACTAGCAATTGCGCATTGATCGACTTGCTTTAATGCATGATGTTTTCTTTTGGACACCTATTCGATTTTCTTCAAAAATAAAATAGCTTATTTTACTGTACGTTATTAGTTTAATCATTTTCTTTGTATTAATAATTTTCTAGTCCCTTGACAAGGTGTATGCATTTCCATGATAATCGGTTGAGTAGTTAGATGTAAAAGTGTGACAAACCAAACATACTTCTTATCTTAATAATTATTAGCCGCTGTATTGTCAGTATGCTACTAATGTAGTGCTACTAATGATATAAATGCAAAAGTTAGTAAGATTTTTGTTATTCCATCACGCCAGAACGACTGATTGGAATGGGTTGAAGTTCGGCTCAGGTTATCAGCTGGATCGCTAACACGAAGCATATTCTTTATGCCCGAAAAAATTACGCTGGAAAATTTATTTAACTTGCGTAAAATCACGGGCTTGTCTTTCATATTTTATTTATTCGAAGTAGTAACGTAAATTGTATCACTGACGTAACGAAAGAATGACACATAACAGTTTGTGCACGTATCTCAAAACTCCGGAGATATTGAAGGAAAATCGGCGATATGTACTCGAATACCGTTTGAAATATCACTCTATTTATTCGGGTTCTCCATAAAGTTTTATAACCTAACATTCAAATAAAGAGGGGTAGGTGGTGCAAACAAACTACAGGGATTTCCCTGGAATTTTTATGAGATACAATACATCGATCGTACGAATATTCAATATGTTGATAGTAGGTATAGAAAGTGCCACCCGCGAAGACGCGCCCCGCCTTTCTTCCCGGTAGTTTATAGTGGAAGTGAGCATCCTTCGACTAATATTTGAGTATTATCGATACACACTAATTGCCTGAAGTACACACTCACACTACAATTAATAGATTCAGATCATATTCAACGCACCCCGCGGCCCCCTCGACTAGAAGTTGATGGGGCGCGTCTATGTGGATGGTACTATGTGTACAACTTATGTATTTTTACATAAAAAACTATATATAATAACGTTATCAATTGGGCTATTGGGATGATTGGCTGTTTTTCGCGAAAATGTTTGAGGAACTTGAGGGTACCTATTGCTTTACTATACTTTTTAATATACTATTAAGTTTCATAACCAAAGTCTATATGTCAATAAAGAGCCGTGGAGGCCGAGTGGTTCTAGTTCCAGTTCGAATCCCGACTGTACTAATGAATCTCAAGTACAGCGATTAGTCACACGGTGAAGGAAAACATTGGGAGTAGGCATATTTTTTAATTAATTAAAAAAGACGTACGCATAGTCGTGCATGATTTACGGCGATGGTGTCGCCATCTGTCACGTTGGCATCTATATATCTCAAGCGGAAAGTTAAAAGCACTGTTCCCGTAGGAGCATAGCTATTAGTGGAGCGCCTGGAGCATTCAAAACCGTAAAACCTCGGATTAGAGTTACAGTGAATGAATTAATATGATTGATATGGGATATTGTTGTTTAGACTATAAATTGCAATGTTTACCCATAATTTTTTTGTGCACTTAATTTTTTCATTGTTTAAACAAATTATTATAAAATTTTAATGTTTGACCATATATTTTCACTTTAAACAGTATTTTTTTTTATTTATATGTTAAATCTTACCTGAGTAGACATCTAGGAACATTTTTCGAAGATACCTGTGTATAAAAATAGCAGTAGGGATCTCGAACAGGTAGAAAAACATGGAGGGGAGAGCGGAGCGACAGCTATTATGTACAATGGAATTTCTTGATCAGTTTAATTATAAATGAAATGTACTCTATTGTGTACATTTTAAAAAATAAGGTAATTTATTACGACTAATGAAAAGAAAAAAAAAATTTAGTACAAAATCTGTTTATTTAAATATATTACATTGTTGTCTACATTAAATATTTTCTTCTACTTCATCTATCTGTATAATAGGTGAAGTATTGGAACAACTATTTCCACTGCACTGTAAACATGCTACACTGCAGTATAAACCACTTTTTCGGCATCCACACGCAGCTCCACATCCCTTTTTGCAATTACAAAATAACATTTGCAATAAATTATCTGGAGCAGGCAATTGATTCATTATTATTGGGATGTACATGCTATTGGAATACTTCCATCCCCAATTTTCAATCACAACGTCATTTCCTAGCCAAACCTGAATTTGTAGGTACACTCTTTTAAGGTGCTCAAACGCTGCATCAGTTGTTGGAGGCAGTGATGACAAAAGAACACTCGTTTTTTTGGCTGTTGCTTTTATGAAAGAATTGAACCTCAATGTATTTAAATCATGAGTTTTAGACGGAGCGCCATATAAACTCAAAATACACGCTACACCTGCTTGCAATACATTATTGGGGTCTTCATTGATATTTTTAAACACTTTTACTGAGTCGTGTAAATCAATCCGTTTCTGAAAATTTTTGGCAAATTTAATTTTTCCTTTATTAAAAAACGCAGAAGTAGTGTCACAACCCGTAAAGGCATGTAAAAAAAGAATATGTTCTTTACAATTTGGTAAAGATTTCTCTAAAGATTTCGATGAAAATATCTTCTGTTGAACTTTGCCTTGGGATGGTTTTAGAAAATATATTTCACGATCTTTATCTACCAATGCCGTTAATATCACTAAGACATCGATATCTTCTGAAACTATAACAACATCTTTTGATTCCAAATTCATTGCCGTCTCAACAATTAATTTGTCCGCATCGCTTTCCGCTTGGCATGTAAAAATATTGTTGTCAGCTAATTTAATTCTCAACATTTCTATCAAGCGAATTTTATTTTTACTATTTGTCAAAAAAAATTCTTGAGCAATTTTTAAAGGCATATGTTCATCAAATTCAATATATGCACATTTATTTTTTAATGCGCGACGATTCCGTTCGGCTGATTTAATGCTATCTTTTTTATACCCATCAAATACTATGTATGTGTTACTATTATAATTATTTTTTTAATATCTTACATAATGGTCACATATCATTGCAAACGTTTCATTTAATTGCCATTTACAACGATGTAGTAACATGCCTCCGTCGATAATATAATAGAGATTTTCTACACTTTTTAAATTAATAGAAATTTCCGGAAATAATTCGTAAAATGTTGATTTTTTTGTTTTTCGCCAATTCGTAATTCATATAATTTTTAAGTTCTTCGTCGGTTTTTTTTAAAACACAAATACGTTGAAACAGCAGTAATGGGTCAACAGGAATAGTCTCGTCATGAATTTTAATTTTGCTATTTTTCGCCAATAGAGATTTTATTTTATTTTTCCTTGACATTTATTTCCTATTTATTTTTATTTATTATTTATTTCCTAGATGTCTACTCAGGTAAGATTTAACATATAAATAAAAAAAAAATTACTGTTTAAAGTGAAAATATATGGTCAAACATAAAAAATTTATAATAATTTGTTTAAACAATGAAAAAATTAAGTGGACAAAAAAATTATGGGTAAACATTGCAATTTATAGTCTAAACAACAATATCCCATATCAATCATATTAATTCATTCACTGTAACTCTAATCCGAGGTGAAAACCCCCAGGCGCTCCACTATATATGAGCCGCGAGTAGTAACGCGGAAAGCTGCTAGTCTCGTGTATAACAAAATCAGCAACATTTTAAGTAAGAAACCATGTAATTAGTACGTTTACATATGTGGTTCATTAATTTCATTGTAAATACGAGGTCACGGGTATTTACATTTGATAGTTACAATAACATGTGATCATTTTAATAGACATGTTCCTTTTAATTACGTTATGTACCTATCCAATGTACTACTCCATACCACACCTTAATAATATTATATATACGAATGTCTGTTTTTTTTTTATGTCTTAACTGCTCAATGCCGTGGTAGCAGTATGGTTCGAGTAGTTGCAAAGGTCGCAAGTTCGAATCCCGTTTTCTGAACTTAAGTACAGTGATTAGTAACACAATGAGCTTTACGGTCAAGGAAAACATCAAGAGGAAACCTGCATACGTCTGAGAAGAAATTTAAAAGGCGTATGTATAGTCTTACTTGAGTAACGGCGATAGACTCGCCATCTATCACGTTGGCACCATAAAATATATCTCTGGCGGAAAGTGGGTGTGTGGGTACTACCTATACACCTCTGCCTACCTCTTTGGGGACCCTTATAGGAAGGCGTGAGGTCTTAACTGTTCAATTAATCAACGAAGGTATTCGAATCGTGTGGAAAAAAATCCCAATTAGCGCTCTACTCTCTGGCTACAGTGAGGAACTCGCCGTGACGATATGTATTATTTGCACTCCACCTAAAGATAAGCGGTTGCAGCCACTACTTTCAGAATCAACGACATAGCTCGTTGCCGACACTAAATGTGCGCAGCATGCTTCCGGGACTATAGCAAAAGGAAAAAGGTCCTATAATATTCCTAAAAATACGTTTTAAGACTATAAAACAAGTAGTGTTGCTCCATGCAAAGGCAAGTTCTTAGTGTCTGTACATGCGGTAGTGTCTGTATATGCGGTACAAATTAAAATGGTAGGCATAAGTTCTAATGGAACCATTTTAATTTGTTTCTAAGCACAAGCATCACCTGCCTTACAGAGTGGCAGAGAAGATATAAGCTAGACCTCTGTAGACATATAAATCTCTCACGCTTTATCCACATTCATCGTGCTTTATATATGTTTGCCGGTTTCGATGTAGGTACATAAATGTAATAACAATAATTTGTTTAATGTTCTCAACAAAATAAGAAATACAGAAGTGAAAGGAAAATAATATCTTGTATTGTGAATGTACTCTCAATTACAAAAGTCTTTTAAAAAAACTTAATGTGGGTACTTATGGAAGGTAATAACTTATCTATAAGCTGCTATATTCATGTCTTACCAAAATCACACGTAGTATCCAAAGTGATAGATGGCGATTCCGTCTACACTACGACAGAGCGTAATCCTAATATTTGCGAATTAGTAGTCGCAATATATATCCAATCAGCCACCACTGCTTTCTCTTATTATTTAAATATTATATATATATCGCTTTAATGAGGTTGTCCTGATGCAAGATGGCGCCGAAAATTTCACATAATTATAACGTAGGTTCACACGGAAAGATGCCGGTAGGAAGGACCATTAATTAGGATTTTCCGATATCGCAGGTAGAAGCCCGTCATCTGGTAATTTAACCTTGTTGAGAGAAATAAAAAAGAACATGCTGGAACGCATGTAAAACATAAAATCATAATGAAGGTACATAATTAACCCAAGACATAAAGCAGAACATTTTTCCAGTTTTTCAAGTTTGCTGTTAATAAGTACCTGCTCCAAGCAAAATACCAGACCAACGTGTTTACAACAGACTATTAATTAAAGCATGCCATTTGAACAATAATAATAATGGATTGTATAAAATGCATTGTGTATTTACTAGCTGTGCTCCGAGGTTTCACCCGCGAAAAATTTGATTTCATTGATATATTAAAAAAAGAAAAACGGGGGTTTGTTTCGCCGTTTCTTCTCCTGGCAGATAAACGGTGGTAGCTTTGGTAACTTTAGTTTATATTAAATATGTGACGTTCAATAAGTGTTCCCTGTGTCCCTTACATTGATTTATTCAATATATACTTTGATTTTGATTTTATTGGTTGTTTTTTTAAGAATTAAATATTTACTATTTGTTTAGCCTGTTAATTATCTATCTCTATGCTTAATTAATCCAATTCCGTTCAGTCGTTTTTACGTGAAAGAGGAACATCCTCACTAACTTTCCCATTTACAGGTATTATATTAGTGGGATCGATCTGGGACCTTGAGAGACCTTGGTCGACGACAGTTATATAGATACGTGAACAAGTCACTTTAGAGATTATTAAGTCACTTCGAAAAACACGGTAAAGGACTGGTTTCAGTTAGAATAATAAATAAATACCATGTGAAAATTCCACAAAAATTCACATAGCCGCAAATTAAGCAAAGCTTGTACTTAGTATGGTAACTAGGCAACGATATACATATACACTTAAATAGGTAGATATATACGTAAATACAAAGGACATCCAAGACTAAGGTCCAAATATTCGTGGGCAACACACAAATATTTGCCCTCAGCGGGAATCGAACCCGCAACCTCAAGCTTAGCAGTTAGGAGGTCTAAGCACTAGACCAGACGACCGTCAGTCTTACCAGCGACACTCGTACCCAATCCGTCAATATTCTATAGTCAACTATTTGTTTATCTGTTTATCACGTAACCTAGTGGTTTTATAATGAAACCAACTGTGCGGCCATGCAAAATTTGATTTAGATTTTTTTAGATTAGATTTAGATCTTGGGATAAAATCTGAATATGTATAACACATCCCATGTAATTATGACAATGATATATCCTCACGCCTACCCCTTAAGGGGATATATATGTATAGGTAATACCCAGACTGACCCAGAGAATAATACATATAAGACATATACCATGCCATCTTTCTCCGTTCAGGTGTAAGTAACAAATGGCCATACATCCTCACAAATTTCATAATATCGTATTCATAATATTCATAACATATAATATATATCATAATATTAGTAGATGGTTGATCCCCGTAGATTCATAGAGATGCATATTACATGCAAATGTAAGTCGACAGTTCGTTTTTGATATAAGAGTTTTGATGTTAGAGATATTTCAAGCGTCTTTTATTTGGTGTTCGTTTAGCATCCATCAGACACACGTATCTTTTATTGTGTTTACGGATGCAACTTGAAATAATCCAATATTATGTCACAGGCAACTAGCGACAGCTTGGTAAGATGGAAATCATCTTCCATTAAGCTAACATAGTGAGGCATACTTAACTTTAAGTAATGTAAATTAAATAAATTGATAAGAATGAAGTATTTATGAAGAGTGATGTCATTTCACTGATGTGTACTGTGGACGAAGCCAAAGGGGTATGTGGGTCTAGAGAGAACTGGCGCTCTACACTCTCTGCTTACCCGGTTCATTGTCCGTATGGAATATAGCTTTACTTTAGAGCAAAGCTTTAACGTCTGCGTGTTAATTGAATTCTTGTTATCTGATACTTTATAATTTATATTAATAAAATATATATCCTCACGCCATCCCACATGGGTCAACGAAGGGGTAGGCAGAGGTGTGTAGGTAATACCCACACACCCATACTTTATAATTTATTGGTTCGATAATTAAAAATTGTATTCTTGAAGGAAATAATCTAATTTTTAAATCTCTATTTAAGTTTATTTTAGTGAGCGTTAAAGTATCATCATACATTATGTCGGAGAAAGCATAACAATCGTACAAAAAAACATTGTAATTCTGTGATTACTCATCGTATATAAGTTCACAAAATAACAATTTATACAGTCAGGATTCGTACTTGCAATATTAACTTTGTAGGCGACTAAGTACTTGAACCATATCTAAATTATAAAGATTGGATATCTATAAATTACATTTTAAATCATGTATTTAACTAAACGATGGAAAAAGTCTAAGATAACAATAAGTTTATTTTACTAACTACTTACTTTAATAAGTTTAAATTACCTGGATTGTCATTTTTTACGAAAGCACTGTCACAAAAGTTTATCAACACAACAACTGAGAGAACGTACAATGCGCGTCTGAGAACCATCTTGCACTAATAAACACAAGGAAGTACCGCGGTGTGGACGCCAACATTATATACCGCGTTTATTTTTTCAAAAACATTGAACCGGATTTGGGCAATTATCAACTTTTATTTTGAACTTGAACTAACCATCAACAGTGGTTCGATTAGGATTATTACTCGTTCTTTCGTTCCAAGCGTAGTTTACGACGATCTACACTAGATGGCAGCATTACTTGCTTAGCAATAAAAAAAATAGAAATCCCATCCTACTTACATTGTAAATGCGTAATGTTAGCATGTTTGGTAGTCGATCATGACAGAACGACTGAACGTGATTCGATGAAATTATGCACAAAGATAAATTATTCGTTGATTTAGCACATAGGGATATCTTTTATTCCTGATAAGTCTACCAATCTACCAAAAAGAAACCAATTTTCCGTGTGTGTAACTATGGGGCACAATTGATTTTTTATACGTTCAGATAATTTATTAGTCTATGCGGATGAAGTGAATCAGGTATTTAAGTCTTAAGAGTTCTGGCACTCTTAGTGTAGGTATCACTGAGAGTTCGAACCTGCAATTTTGACCTTACTTATACCATTTAGCCACCACGGCCATTTTTTTAATGCTAGTGTCTTCCACTCTATTTGTATCTTGTAAACAACTTTTTTTCGGAGATTTGAGTTTAGGTACGTTAATGTTTGATGCATGACCTGGCCTCTGACCCAACACGGTTTTGAAGTTGTACATTCATAATAATACCATTCATCATTCATCATAATAAACCAATCATTTACTATAATATATTGTAATATTAATTTTAAGGGAAGGCGATCCCACATGGATCCCCATAGAGGTGATAAACCATTTTTATTCGCACGTGATGTATTGTGGTGGCAACATGACAATCAGTTGCCGTTTATCTAGTTACGCTTTTATGAGTAGCTATCATCTCAAACGTACCTATATATTATGTTTCCCCACTGTTTCCTATCACCCTAAAACTCGTCATAAATCACTGTTACTACACTACTTTACTTATATACTGTTACTTTTGCTGTTAGCCTGGTACATCCGATTGCTGGGCAAAGGCCTCCCCATGATTTCCAGGCGTGTCTATCCAGCGCTAGCGTTAACCTGTTCACGGAAGTGTTATACTGTCTGTATACAGTACTTTACGCCTCTGTAATCTACGACACTAAAGTCTAGCAGTGTCAGTTTTCCATTCTATCGTGATTTTGGGATTCTGTGATTTTGACCATCGATCCTCAGGTATGCGGCAGACGTCA
>JACCPG010010648.1:0-18199 GCA_016069955.1 Drepana arcuata | reverse complement strand
ACACAAACCCACTTTCCGCCAGAGATATATTTTAGGTGCTAACGTGTCAGTTACGCCTTTGAATTTCTTCTCAGAAGTATGCAGGTTACTTTACAATGTTTTCCTTCACCGTAAAGCTCGTGGTGTGACTAATCACTGTACTTAAGTTCAGAAAAACTCATTGGTACAGTCGACATTCAAACTTGCGATCTTTGTGTCGCAGGCAACTACTCGAACCACTCGGCCACCAGGGCTTATGAAATGAAAATTGGCTCTGAAAATGTTACGTAAATATAACCTAGGGATAATATATTTTCCTAGCCATAGACTTGCTATGTATGTTACCTCAGTTGGATCCTAATCTAAGTTCCAGAAAGTTACTTTGAGAGATTTACGTAGGAAAGTGGAATTCCTTGGTCAGTTAAAGTTATTTAATATGTAGGAATTTTGGTATTTATCAAACCAATTTGGCCTTGTAAACGCTCGTGTATTTTCCTTAGAACAGTTCGTGTTTTCATTATTATTTGAAGCGCCTTAATCGAAGAATGCCGAATATAAAAATATTTACTCAGAAGTATGAGTACAATGAGAACATTTCAATACACACCGTCGAGTCTAAAGGTCACGGGTTCTATTCCCGCTGGGGGCAGTTTTTTTTTGTGCTTACTTAGTTTCATACTCTTGATTTGTAGAGCCATGGCGGTCGAGTGGATTGTGTAGTAGCCTGCGACACAAAGATCGCAAGTTTGAATGCCGTCTGTACCAATGAGTTTTTCTGAACTTAAGTACTGTGATTAGTCACACCACGAGCTTTACGGTGAAGGAAAACATCTAGAGGAAACCTGCAAACGTTTGAGAAGATATTCAAAAGACAGAATATGTATGTGCATGAGAAACGGCGATGGAATTGCCAACTGTCACGTTGGCACCTTAAATATACCTACACATCAATGTTATTGAAAGAATAGCGAGGGCAATGAATATTAGGTACTCAGCGTGATGATATGATGATAATGATGTAGATAATGTACTAAGATTAAAAAAAAAAATCCCGGGGTAAAATTGTCCTCGAGGGGGCACACGGAGTACAGAGCCAATCGCTCGCTAGACTTTTATATACCTCTTTCGCAAACTTACATCTTTTTTGTGAACAAATATTGTATAAAGCAAAGGAAAAAAGAGCAATATTTTCATTAGGGTCCAAGATGTAGCCCCTTGTATCTTTAAATAAGCAAGAAGTGGTTGTTATTACCTTTTTTTTTTTTTTTTTTTTTTGTATTGTCTCTCGTAGCGTGAGTTCCGGGAACTTTTGCTACTTAACCGGTCAATGGCGAGACCTAGGCCTCCAGCCAGGCACTTTAGTACTAAGCAACACAGCTAAGGGCACCCCCTGTTGGGTACGAACCTCGGCTTAGGGCGTTGCTGGATCGCGAGCAAGGGAGCTGGGCTGGACTGTTAATTTTATTTAAATATTATTTGAGGGCGGGATTTGCGCGTCTGGCTCGGCGCGGGCCGGCGTTTGCGGCGGGGGTCGGGGGGGAACATTACGGCTTATTCGCGTCGAGCCTCGCCGGCGAGGACGCAACAGTGGTCGGTTTTGTGTAGTGTCTGTATGTTTTTGTCGGGCGTCCTGGAGGACCGTTATGTCGTCATCCGGTTCGATGACGGCATGTTTTGGACGCCTTATCTTCGAGATAAGGGAAGGAGTGTATCGGGCGGCCGATACGACGAGGGGGTTGGGGTGATTTACAGCAGAATCTAAATGACGTTTGGACAATTTTTTCAAAAACTGTTTTATAGTGGGGACTTTGAGGTCAACGTGGAGTTGACTATTACGCATGTACCACGGGGCACCTGTGGCTCTCCGGAGAAACCGGCTTTGGAGCACTTGCAGGGGGTTGAGTGTTGACTTGCTAGTGTGCGCGAACACTACACCCGCATATGTCATGATTGGTCGAATGCACGTCGTGTAAATCCTCACCTTGGATTTCAATGAGAGTTTACTTCGTGCATTCAACATGCTGTGAAGTCTACCGAGCGCGAAGGCGGCTCTCGCGCGTACCGCCTTTACGTGGTGACGGAAAGAAAGGCGTTGATCGAGGATCACACCCAGGTATTTGGCTTTTTCTTCCCATGGAATGGGTTTGCCGAAGAGGGTGATGGGGGCTACCCGTGGGCGTTCGAGGCCTTTCCAGAATAGAATGGCTGCGCTTTTGGTGGGGTTCACTTCAATTCTCCATTTCCGGAACCACCGCCCTAGGGCTGTGACCGCGGATTTGAGGTTGTCGTGAATTCCCTCGGGAGTTCTACCTTTGTAGTAGATAGCCGTATCATCGGCGAATAGAGCGCTTTTAACTCGTCTATGGAGGGGAATGTCGCTGGTATAAAGCGAGAATAGGAGTGGCGAGAGCACAGAGCCTTGCGGGACTCCTGCTCGTATGGGATGGGGGGAAGAGAGTGTGCCCTCGACTCTGTAGCGGAAGGAGCGGTTCGACAAAAAGTCCCGTACTATGCGTACTAGACGGTCCGGCACGCCCAACTGGTACAGCTTGTATATCAAGCCGTTGTGCCAGACCTTGTCGAATGCCTTCGCCACATCGAAGAGGAGCATACCCGTGGTAAAACCGAATTGGAAGCCGCTACTGACGTCTTCCACAATACGGTGGACTTGTTGGACACAGGAGTGTTTGGTTCGAAAACCGAACTGTTGGTCAGGTATGACTTTCTTAGAGTCTGCAAAACTCTTAAGTCTATTGTAGATAAGTCTCTCGTAAATCTTGCCAAGGACATTGAGGAGACTAATGGGGCGATAACTGGAGGCTTCGGTCTTGGGTTTCCCTGGCTTGGGAATACCTATGACCGTTGCACTTTTCCAGGATTGTGGGAAAAAGTTGTTGCTCAGTGCTGCATTGAAGATGGCAGTGAGCAAAACTATGAGATAAGGGGAGAAGAGTTTGATAACTCTATTAGCGATCCCGTCGGGACCAGGGGCTTTCCTGGGGTGAAGATCCTTGATCACTTTCCGGACTTCGTCCACCGTGATTGGGGCGATAGGGTGGTCTGGGTGTTCGGAGGGTGGGTGGGATAGTTTGCTTTCGACCTCGGCGTCCACCTTCTTGAGGTGGCGCTGATCTACTGGCAAGGTGCTGGGCGTACATTGAGCCTCGAGACTGTCGGCCAGGCACTCGGACTTCTCGTCGTCGTCAAAGGCGGGCCCTTGATTTGGACGAGTGAGTGGAGGCATGGACGAGATTTTGTCTGATTTAAGTTTCCGTTGGAGATGCCAAAAGGCCAAGTGACTCGGTTCAAGTTCCCCTAGGAACTTGTTCCAGCGAGCGTCTCGCAGGTCTTTCATGCGGTATCTCAGCTTGCGCTGGAGTGACCTCAGAAAGGTGCGGTTCGCTTCAGTCGGGTGAGCTCTATGCGCTCGGAGGGCGGCGTTCTTTTCCGTCACCAGTTCACGCACGTCATCGGGAAGTTTCCAGCGATGGTCTTCCATCACCGGAACTTGTCGTGAACAGGCGTCCACGGCTGACTGTACGTGAGCTGTGAGGGAATCGACTGCCTTTTGAGTGTCGGCTGCCGACTCTATGAGGGGCGGGATACTATCTATGTGAACAGATGAAGAGGACTTGAGGAGTTCCTCCAGCTTTCTCCAGTCTGTTATCTTTTTCTGAGGTGGGGACTGACCTGAGTCCGGGGGGCCTAGTCGGGGGGAGAGCGCTAAGGTCACAGGTCGGTGGTCGGAATCTAACTCGTCGTGCGACCTCAACGAGTGCAAACGGAGGTTTACATTCTTGAGGATCGCAATGTCTAGTACGTCCGGTCGGTGGTTGATATTCTCGGGATAGTGGGTGGGGTGCATAGGCGCAATGACGTCGAATTGGAGGAGCCCGCTGAGGTCCTCCAATTGGCGTCCTCTGTTATTTCGTGAGTGGCTGTTCCAAGCATCGCTCTTGGCATTCAGGTCACCCGCGATAATAACTGAGCTACTGAGATTGATGAGAGCTTTGATATCAGCTTTGATATCGGCCGTCGAGTTAACAGGGGAACAGTATGCAGAGACTATCGTGATCGGCTGATGGCCGGTCATTCCTAATCGACAGATCGAGGTCTCTATGTGGGAGAGGGTTGGCGGTTGGATCGGGATACAGTGCCCAGTGCCTCAGGGACCTCTTGTAATAGATCAAAGTACCGCCGAGGGCGGATCGAGATCTATCATTGCGAACTACGCAGTAGTTTGCAATTCTAGGGTCTCGGTGTGATGGTTTCAAGAAGGTTTCCTGCACTAAGAAAACGTCGATATTGTTGTCGAGGAGGAACGCGGCGATCTCTTCCTTTTGGCTGTGAATGCCGTTGGCATTAAAGTAGCCAATTGAAAGTGATCGGGGTTTGATTCTGCTGCTTACGTTTGAGTCCATTATTGGTTGGACGAGAAGGTAGCCAGGGATTCCGATACATCGGCGTAGTCGCCGAGCACCTTGAGGAGGGCCAGAGGGTCCTTCCGGACGGCCCTGAGGCTTCGTGCCATCTCGTTAACCCTTGAGAGGTTGACGGTGGAGAAAAGATCCGCCAGGAATGCCATGTTGGCGGAGGTTTCAGAGGGGGAGGAAGTGGGCTGGACCGCCTGGGGTCTACGCGGGGGAGTAGCAGCCTGGGGCTGGGGCTGTTGAGGTTTGGCGGTGGTGAGCGACTGCAGAGGTGTAATCTGCGGGCTCGGGGCCGCTGAGGGGACAGGGGGGACGCTTGTGGGAGGGGTGGAAAGTCCCTCGGAGGGAGGGCCCTCCACGGGGAAGGTCGAGGTGGGGCGGGTTGCGCGGGGGGGGCGTTACGCCATTCGCGGGCCGCCGCCCTCTTGACCACGACCGGTCTGGGCTTGGGGGCTTTGGGACAGCCCCTGTAATTGGCCGGGTGGCCTTCCTGGCGGCAAAGCACGCAACTAGGGGGCGAGTCGGCGAGTGTGCGGTCCTTAGGGCGAGAGCAATCGCTCGTCCCGTGATCACCCAGGCACTTAACGCACCTGGGTTTTGCGTTACAGTTACGCGATGCATGCCCGTATAGTTGGCAGTTGTGACACTGCCCTATAGGGCCACCCTTGTGGGGGGTTTCAACCCTTATGCCAGACAGGTGGCATATGGTTTTTATTTTGAAGACGGCTTTACCGTCGGGGGAGTTCTCGCAGATGGCGAGGACCATGTTAAATGCCTCTCCGGCATTTTTCGGTGCATGCGGTGCACTTCCTTCACTGCGACATTCTGAGCCTTGAGGTCTTCTTTGATCGACTCTGTGTCGATTTCACAAGGGACGCCGCGGATGACGACCCGGAATTAACGGTCCTCCGGCAGATCATAAGTGTGGTATTCCACACTTCTGGCCTGCAGGAGTTTCGTGAAGGCTCGGAAATCGGTCGAGTTTGGGAGGTGCACCTTAATGCCTTCGGCTGTGGCGGTAGCGCGAGTGAAATTTATGCGGTTGGTTTGGCACCAACCGGAGATTTCCGTCCACTTGGCCTTTGTGTGGACGAAAACTGGGGGACACGAGCGCTCCTTCTTTGAGGAGGGCCGCGTGGGTCGCGGGACGGGGGAAAGCCGGCTAGCCTGAGTGGCTTCGGCTTCCGGAGAGGCGATGGGGGCGGGGGCAGGGGGTGCCGGAGAGGGGGCTGCCGGGGAGCACTGTGCGGAGGGCACGGGCACGGTTTTGGGGGCTTTAGTCGGGGGGGAAGGTGAGGTTGAGGCCTCCTTCTTTTTTGCGCGTCTGGCGCGCTTCTTGGAGCCCGTGACGGGCGTGAATTCGTCCGAGGAGCCCTCGGACGACTCAGATTGAAGTGACTCCATTTCGGAGTCTAGGATGAGAGAGTCGGGGGACAGGGGGGAGTCTTGAGACTTGTTGGCCTCATTGGTGACGTCAATAATAGCGCTCTTGTCGAGCGCTGCCGTTGCGTCGGCAGTGGAAGTACCCGCGATTACGTCGCGGGTGAATTCGTCAAATTGACGTCGGAGGGTGGGCACGGCTTCTAAGAGCCGCGCGAGAAATGCCACTGAGGCTTGGGGGTCCATACTTATGGACATGACTTTGGGCGAGGGAAAACGTGTTTCGGGGCGCGGTCGCCCAGGGGAAGAAACACGCAAAGAAACCCCTGGTGACTTTAACGTTAGGAGACCGATCCCCGGGGGGTTGACCCGGGGGTGTGTACTGAACCCTCCCTGTCGGGTGTAGACAGGGAGGTGAGTGTGCCTATGGTGTGAGCCCTAAGCTTGTATTCCCGCCGCCAGTCTTATTGTGCAGCGGGTTCCTGACTGTTCCGGTGTAGAGAGCACTAGTCCGTGGACAGTGCCCAAACTAACACCGGAGGATAGGAGGTAAGGAATAGGTAGGGTGGGCGGTGGGTGATAACCAGGCGCGACTAGGGTAGACCCCAAGGCCGGTGAACCTGGTCCCGTCCGTTTGTAGCCTTACCCTGAAGGGGCAAGGCTAAGAGCGCAACGGGGCAGCGCCCCACTCGGTTCGTTGGCACCGTTTGGTTTCCACCGAATGACCACGAAACTGTGGATTTTCCCAGAAGGGGACTATCGCGTGGCGATTTGCGTAGCGGCGGGTGTGGCTTCTGCCGGTCGTAGCGGGCGCAGAGCGCGGGAGCGGTGGGAGCACACGTCTGCTCGGTACGGCGGCCGGAGCGAGAATCGGTTGTTATTACCCGCCAGCAGAGGTTATTTATAACAATAGACGGTACGCCCACGTTGTCGCACCTAATGTTGATGAATTGAACGGTTTTGTTTAGCTGAGTGCTGGGATTACTCGCATTGATGTACATTATGCGGAGTGTCCATGACGACGGATTCGACGAATTTAATTTTTATTTAGGTACATTTATCTGCGCGGCATACATAATCATCACGCAGAGTTCAGACGGTAGGCAGAGAGAGTCAAATCAAATCATAAATGTTTTATTCAATGTAAGGGACACAAGGAACACTTATTGAACGTCACATACATATTTCATCACGCCGGGTCCCTAACGGGGTAGGCAGAGAGTATAGAGCGCCAGTTTTCTCTAGATTTGCCTCTTTCGCTTCGTCCATATCCATCAGTCTCTTCATACGGTTTCAAGTATTCTTGACGTTTGCATCCTTGGGCGTCCGATCGATTTGATCTAGGTATTTGGAACGTGGTCTTCCTCTGTCTCTTCTTGCATACACTTTCGCTTTGTATATCTGTTTCGTCAATCTTTCTTCACCTATCCTTTCTATATGTCGAAATCAACGATATATACTAAATATAAAACTTCAGTTGCAACCGTTATTACCATTAAAAAAACTGCCAGGAGAAACGGCGAAACCACTCCCCGGTTTCACCAGCGTAAAATATATTTTCATTAATCGTTATTTTCGGAAATTTTGGTAAACGTCAAGAAGCGCGGGAGCCTTAATCGAAAACGCTACCTCACCCTTACGGATGCGACCCTACGATAGAAATGACGTGTGTGTATGATATGTCCTGTCGTGCGATGCCGGGTGCTTTACATTATTATATTAGTCTTGCAAGCTTACTGTATTCATATTCAACCATCGAGCCAATGTAATTCAATCTTAGAGCACAATCAATCTCCGTGGAACTGTGATTCAATTTGTGTGACCGTGTGTAGGGAAATGGTGACGTTGGAGAGAAGAGACACTACTCATGGTGTACAAGGTTTATTGCTTTTCCAATCAACTCGTACGTTATAATAATAATAATAATAAGGTAGCTTGTACACCCTACTACTACCCTAGCCACCGGTACCTTGGACCCTGATCCCGATACCGGTGGGCCCCTATATTTTATATTTTTAAATATGTTTTTTTTTTATATATATATTTAAAAATGTAATATATGAGACTTATTTCAAATAAAGAATAATAATAATATAATATATCCTCACGCCTTCCCACAAGGGTCCCCGAAGGGGTAGGCAGAGGTGTATAGGTAATACCCACACACCCACTTTCCGCCAGAGGTAGGTATATTAGGTGCCAACGTGACAGATGGCGAGTCCATCGCCGTTACTCAAGCACGACTATACATACGCCTTTGAATTTCTTCAGACGTATGCAGGTTTCCTCTCGATGTTTTCCTTCACCGTAAAGCTCGTGGTGTGACTAATCACTGTACTTAAGTTCAGAAAAACTCATTGGTACAGTCGGGATTCGAACTTGCGACCTTTGCGTCGCAAGCAACTGCTCGAACCACTCGGCCACCACGACTCATATACGGCTTGATAACAATTACATTAATATTCTGATCATTTCACACAATGTCAACATAGCCTGAACTACGTAAAGCCTTGAATGCCTATTATATGGTAAATTCGATTTGTAGAAACGTGGGTAGTGTTTCACGTAGTCACCTGCAACACAAAGACTGCAAATTCGAATCCCGACGGTACCAATGAGATTTTTCTAAACCTATGTACAGTGATTAATCACATCATGAATTTTACATACATACATACATATAATCACGCCTCTTTCCCGTAGGGGTAGGCAGAGACCACTTCTTTCCACTTGCTACGATCCTTACATACTTCTTTCGCTTCGTCCACTTTCATTATTCTCTTCATACATGCTCTTCGGTTTAGGGTACTCTTGACCTGACCTTTTTTCAAGACGTCCCT
This sequence comes from Drepana arcuata, assembly GCA_016069955.1. Classification (NCBI taxonomy): domain Eukaryota; kingdom Metazoa; phylum Arthropoda; class Insecta; order Lepidoptera; family Drepanidae; genus Drepana; species Drepana arcuata. The sequence continues at coordinate 9,570 of JACCPG010010648.1, read as the reverse complement.
AATTTGGTCTAGAAACGTCCGCCTAGGTCTACCCCTAATTAATTTAAATGTTTACCCCTAATGAATTTTACGATTAAGGATATCCTCGAGAGAGACCTGCAATTTGGGGAAATTTAATGATATCATGTATATGCTTTCGAAACGGCGATGGTCACGACATCGAGACCTCGCATCTGTCACGCTGGTACCTAAATATATCTCCAGTGAAGTGGGTGTAGGACACACCTCTGTCTACTCATTTGGGAAAACTAGTGGGTAGGCGTAAAGATATTTCGATAGATACATATGTAAATACATAATGAGAGAAAAAGGGCCATTGTGTGTCATACAAGTAGTGGCCTTAATTACGAGGCCTTTGGTTTGGGGTAGGATGCCCGGCGGTAACAAACATTTATGTAATGAGCATATTTATTAGTAATTTCTATGAATATTTACTCCATCCATTGTTTGTATTTAACAGATCCTAGTTCCACCAAGATCGATGTAGAGTTAGCGTCATTATCATATATTAATGTACGCGGGTTTCTTTATCATAACTACATTGGTTACTGTGTTAGTACAACTTACATAATAAACTGTTAACTATTAACCTAGCTAAGTAAACCCGGTTTTTTAAATATATTCAAACTAAAAATATTCAGGAGTTGAAGACATTCCGACTACAAAGATGAAATGTATATAGAAACGTCAAGAATACTTGAAAATAGCGAGCATCTATGAAGAGACTGATAAATGGAGGTGAAGCGAAAGAAGTCACAGAACTTGCACTATATCTGAGAGACTAGACAAAGGGTACTTTATAATACTATCATCACGCTGAGTCCCTCGGGGGAGGCAAAGAAAGTACGAACGCCAGTTCCCTTTAGGCTATATAATTATTATTATTATTCAAAATCCCCAACCGAGAGGGCACTTCGAATCAACTAATCCACGCAATTGTTATCCCTCCCATGGAATATTTACTTATTCAAAACTCTCACAATATTCGCCATGTTCTAACGATTGCCATTTTACGATAAAAGCCTGGGGCGAGATTTAAATGGAAGCTGGCAAAAATATTTTTATCTTTACATAGCCCTCATTGACGAAGTAGACAGATATGGAGTGGCAAAAAGGGAGTCGTTTTTAAATCAAAGCTTTTCTTTACTTTATTGTGAACGATGAAAGGCATGTTACGTTGGTTTGGACATAAAGAAAGAATGCGTTAAGAAAGATTGACGAAACAGATATATAATGCGAAAGTGTGTGCAAGAAGATCCAGAGGAAGACCACGAGCCTAAATTTTGTGTAGTGCTTAAGAGAAGTAGGGCATAATGGGGCTGAGGAAGGACCTCCACCTTATAGAAGTCCGTAGCCAAATTAGCACTCATATTTTCCTGCCCGATGAATGAGGTTTCCAATAATGAGCTCATTGGGAAGGGGAGAGGATTGTTATATTGTGTTGGCAGCAAGAGGTATTAGCCCCATTATGCTGCCAAACACGATAACCGCTTCCCAGGTGAGCTGTATGCTTGTTTGCCATTCTTGTAATAAAAAAGTGTCTGAGTAAGAACGTTGGCTCTTAAGCAACTTTGGTGAAAAGCAGGTCTCATACACTGTGGCCCTAAAGGGATTTTCCACAGTCGTCCATGAGGGAATAGACAGTGTTGCATCCCCTCTTTTGCCTCTGCCTTGGTTATGGATGTGGAGTACCTCCGTATAAGCATGACAGTACATAATAGTATATCCCTAAATATATATAGGATTTTTAAGTTGGTAGTTTTGAATGTCAATAATATTAATCGAATGTACTTAAATAAGACAATGAATACCGTAACTAAGATGTAGTAAAAATACATTATTCGAAGATGTTCGACCACATTCCTGACGTAGTTATAATATATAACTTTCACTTGAACAAAGTTAAGTAATTATGGAAGAAAAATGTTGTTTTCAATAAAATTTCAAACAAAAAGGTAAATAAAATAAACAACTTCCAACAAAGTGGACAAGAACTCTCATCAAATATAAATTCCGCCCCTCGTTTGTATTATGTGAAAATGACGTTTCAAAAAGGGATAAGCAGGGATATTCAAAACTTGAGGAAGAGCTACTTTTTATTAATATAGCATTAGACTCGCCATCCGCCACCCGTCACGTTGGCACCGGTATGTATTTCCGGTGTGCTACATCTCTGGCTTTGAGCTAACCTGTGGGCATCATATAAAATTATATGATTTTTTTATTTATTTTACAATACATGCAAAGACAGGAACGTCAAGAGTACTCGAAACCGACGAGCATCTTCTCTTCATTGTATGAAGAGACTGATGAATGTGGACGAAGCGAAAGGGGTATGTAAGTCTAAAAAGAACTGGCGCTCTATACTCTCTGCCTACTCCGTTAGGGACTCGGCTTGATGATATGTATGTATGTAAGACTCTTACGGTAACAGGTTCACAATATATGATTATTAAATAGTTGTACAAGTCAAGAATATAAAAAAATAAAATAATAATACATCCTCACGCCTTCCCACAAGGAGCCCCGAAGGGGTAGGCAGAGGTGTATAGGTAATACCCACACACCCACTTTCCGCCAGAGGTATATTAAGTGCCAACGTGACAAGATGGCGAGTCCATCGCCGTTACTCCAGCACAACTATACATACGCCTTTGAATTTCTTCTCAGACGTATGCAGGTTTCCTCTCGATATTTTCCTTCACCGTAAAGCTCGTGGTGTGACTAATCACTGTACTTAAGTTCAGAAAAAACTCATTGGTACAGTCGGGATTCGAACTTGCGACCTTTGCGTCGCAGGCAACTGCTCGAACCACTCGGCCACCACGGCTTCCATTATATACGGCAATAATTTATATAATCCTCTCGCATTATATCTCAGAGCGCAATTGTATATTTATTTGGTTTCAATAATATTGAGGCTGCTTAAAAATACATATAATTACTTTATATTTATTATTACTTTGTCTCTTCTATATGTTATAAATTTCAAATAATGAAATAATATGAATGCACTAAGATAATACGTTTATGCTGCAAGTGTTTGCCAAATAGCCATTTTCCAAACAGCCATCAAGAAATACCTAAGGATTTAAAAATTGAAGAAACACAGTTTGACTAGAGCTTTGTTCTAAGCTATTCGGGTAATAATATACTAATTCCGTTAATATAATAATAATAAATATAATATTATTATTATATATTGTTATTTATAATAATAATATTCTCATGCTTTCCCAAAAGTCTTCGGAGAGATAAGCAGAGGTGTATAGATATAGGGAGATATAGAGATATATTTAGGAGCCAACGTGATAGATAGTGAGTGCATCACCGTAATTCAAGTATGACTATACATAGTCTTGGAATTTCTTCTCAAACGCATGCTGGTTTCCTCTCGATATTTTCCTTCACTATAAAGCCCATAGTGTGATTAATCACCGTACTTAAGTCCAGAAAAACTCATTGGTACAGTCGGGATTCGAACTTGCAATCTTTGTGTTGCATGCCTACTTGAACCACTCGGCCACCACGGCTAATATACATAATAATGGGTAGTGCATCCAAATTTACAAACCTAGATACATTCATACATGTCTTGCGAGCCCTTACCCGTAACATCTGTATTTGAGCGGACGAATGTAAATCCCTTGAGGAACCCCCTTTAGTACAGCTACTATAAATCAACTCATAATGATAGTCACGTTTTTCCCGACGTCGGATAGTCAGAGGAGTAATCTTGAGTTGGTTGGGTAACATTTTGTAACCATCTGAGATATTTTCCCGTCGGATTTTACATGGTTGAGCGGTCAAACGCCTTTGAAGGGACATAAAAACACAAAGACCTCTTTATAAACAGTTTTTTTTGGTTCCTCACGTTGAAGCTAACGAAGGCTTTACAGCAGTATTTTTAATGACCCAGAATCTATTTAACTGCTTCAGGTCCTGATTTGCACGATTTATTTGCTCTTAACCTTTATTTTCAATACAATGATAAAGCTACGTCTATTACTGTACTGTTAATAGAGTCACAAGAGGTTCTAGTCCCCGTCTAGTCAAAATCTGATTCGATCCCCGGCTGTACCACGGTCCGAGGGGCCTCCAAGCTCAGGGGACCCCTCGGACTCTGACTTAAATTTCTCCAGCCGTCTAGTCTTCGTCTTCGTCGTCAAAATCTGATTCGATCCCCGGCTGTACCACGGTCCGAGGGGCCTCCAAGCTCAGGGGACCCCTCGGACTCTGACTTAAATTTCTCCAGCATTAGGAGTATAAATAAATCGGATTCCGGTAATGCGACTTGCTAATGGCAAGTTTAAAATTTTTCTTTGAAATAAGTGGCAATGAGTATTCGGTTTTAAATTTCACATCGAATACGATGAATCTAGATCTTGAATCGTCCGAAAACAACGAATACGGAACAAACAAACGTTTTCAAATATGTAGTTTAGTTGGGGCCCTAGTATTTTTTTTGCCCCAGGGCCTTTGTTTACCTAGCTACCTGTACACGTCACTGTACCAATAACATCTTTACTTCATGCATCGACTTTATGTAGAGTACTTACTGCCATGGCTAACAAAATAAAACGCTAAAATAATAATTATTTGAGCTTTTGAACTAAGTGATACTGTTTGTGACTGTACTTACATTGTTGCTTGCACAAAGATATAAACATTCTAGAAGAGCGTCGTAAAGGAGATATTTGATATAATTAGCGAGTAATCGAGCTATATGTATGCGAAATGAGGCGAACTAAGCGTCGCGTCTTTGCGTAATACGCATTGTAAATTTCATTAAAAAATCTTCATAGTATTACAATTCAGAGCGGTGACTTTATGGAAAGATTTATGGTAACATTAGCGTCGATAACTTTGAAACCTCACAAACTCACCTAAATCGACTCCTACATATATATACATGTCATCACCTCTCCAGGTAGGCAGAGAGGCCCTTTCTCTTGATTTGTGTGTGGTGTGGAAGGATTCCTGCAGGGTCGGCAGCGCGCGAGCTTTACCCTGTGCAAGCGTCTCACAGGTGACCGTATGCACCTATCATAAAAATATATGAAATTTCTACACGCAATCATTTTCAGAAGAATTACGGCGTTACCAATATTACCGTGCAATTGAAAAGGACTCTTGTAGTAATAAATAATATAATGGAAAAGCCTTAATAAATTGATGAAACAATAAGGCTCTTATTCTTAAAAATAAATAGAACGGAACCAATACCGTCCACGGGGCCAATAATAGGCTATTCATTATTTACGGCTGGCTTCGCTCCCGCTACGTACAAGGCGGCGTCACAAAGGACGACTAAAGGTTAGTTTATGCGGGACGCCGTTACCTTTACGACAAATCACAAAGCTATACCGAATCTTAGCAGTCTGGGATAAGAGCCGTAGTGGCCGAGTAGTTAGTGTGTAGTTGCAACAAAATGATAGCAAGTTCGACTGCCGACTGTACCAACGAGTTTCTCTGAAATTAAATACACAGCTTAGTAGCACAACGAGTTTTACGGCAGGCGTATGCATGTATAGTAACGGCGATGGACTCTCCACCTGTCACGTTTGTACTTAGACTAGATTACTGGCCGAAAGTGGGTACACACCTCTGCTTACCTCTTCGGGGTCCCTTATCGGAAGGCGAAAGATATATTATTATTATTAACATTTTCTCGCGTTCCCAGAATTCGTAGGCACAGGTTCGGTATATTACACACCGATTTTTCGCCAGGAAACACGTCACGTTTGCACCTAAAATATATATTTTAGGTGCAAACGTGACAGATGGAGATCCATCGTCTGTCCGTTTCATAAACACGACTAAATATATAATAATAATAATATCCTCACGCCTTCCCGCAAGGGTCCCCGAAGGGGTAGGCAGAGGTGTATAGATAATACCCACACACCCACTTTCCACCAGAGGTATATTAGGTGCCAACGTGACAGATGGCGAGTCCATCGCCGTTACTCAAGCACGACTATACATACGCCTTTGAATTTCTTCTCAGACGTATGTAGGTTTCCTCTCGATGTTTTCCTTCACCGTAAAGCTCGTGGTGTGACTAATCACTGTACTTAAGTTCAGAAAAACTCATTGATACAATTGGGATTAAAACTTTCAAAGATTTTGCATTGCTGGCGGCTTGAACCACTCGGCAACCTGGCATCTTAAGAAATTAAATAAAGTTTTGATTTAGCACTGATTAATATTTATAAAAGTAACCTAGGAGAAGACAACTAAAGGATTAATATTATGTAAATCGACACTGTATTGTCTATAGCGCTCCCGGCGAAGCTGCTTTTTGCCCTTGCCTCTGAGGCACGTTCAAAAGCTTAAGCTCAGAAATAAGTCTTCTTACTGAGCTTTAGTCACGGAACGGTCAAGTAACGGTCATAAAAATGTTTAATCGTTTATCTTGTATTTTTAATTGACGGCGTTCTTATCTAGTTTTCAGAGCAATTGGCCGCTGTAAATAAAGAAATATTCAATTCCCCGTGAAGACAGATTTGACCAACTGAGAATGAATTACCGTTTGCATGATCATGATTGCAATGTAATTCGTTAATTCGTCAATAAACTGTGTGAATTACTAACTCGGTGTCTGCGAAAAAGGCATTCGTTGTCCCGTTCCAGTTAAAAAGAGGACATAACGGATTTCTCGTTCGAATTTGGAACTGTCCGACTGGAGCAGGACCTCCACCTTAGAGAGGTCCGTAGCCAAATAACACAATTTTTTGTGTTGTGTTACTACGCGATGAATAAGATTTGCAGCTCTTTCGGGAGGAAAAGAATTGTAATATTATGTTGGCAGAAGAGCAATTAGTCCTATTCTGCCGCTACCACAGTATAACTCTCCGAACACAGAGTGGCAACGCGCAAGTGATACGTCGGTATCGTAAACGTACATCGGCTACGGTAACCACTTTCCATCAGGTGGGCCAAATGCTCGTTTACCACTCTTGTTATATAAAAAAAGTCGACAGTGCGGTCTTTCAGCTGCAAGCAAAAAATCAAGTTAGCAACCCTTAACAGACCTCGTATATTGAATAATGCATGTAGCATCGCGTGTTCCAGTTTGTGTTTGAATTTCAAGTCATTACACATCATCACCGTTTGTTATTTATAAGTGAAAAAGTTACTTTGTTGCCTATATATTATATCATACCTTTGTGAGCTCTGTAAGGTTTGGTAATTGGCGGCGTATTCGGATTATACATCAAAGCAATCGGACCATTCAGGCGAACGCCGTGTGGTCGTATTGAATCCACTAACGTAAAATTAGCTATGTAGTTGCCTATATCTACATGAAGCCGTGGTGGCCGAGTGGTTCGAGCAGTTGCCTGCGACGCAAAGGTCGCAAGTTCGAATCCCGACTGTACCAATGAGTTTTTTCTGAACTTAAGTACAGTGATTAGTCACACCACGAGCTTTACGGTGAAGGAAAACATCGAGAGGAAACCTACATACGTCTGAGAAGAAATTCAAAGGCGTATGTATAGTCGTGCCTGAGTAACGGCGATGGACTCGCCATCTGTCACGTTGGCACTAATATACCTCTGGCGGAAAGTGGGTGTGTGGGTATTACCTATACACCTCTGCCTACCCCTTCGGGGACCCTTGTGGGAAGGCTCACGTATCTATATATATATATATATATATATATATATACTTAAATGTTAAATTTTCATCGCTCCCAAAGACATCGCTTATTCCCTTTTAGTCCAAATAACATCAATCTTTGCCAAATAATATTTCCAGCATTCCCTCACTCGCAAACTTCACACGCATCTCGAATTTCAATTATTTTCTTGTATATCGCGCCGAAGTCTTATTGTTACCGTCTTTCTGCCTTGTTAACGAATTCAAAATTATATGCTTCATATAGAATCGAGTAACAGCAACTTTTACTACTCAGTGCGGTATTAATGACATGTTGAATACAAATTCAAATGAATCAGTAACGAACCATTGAATTTACAGCAAGTACAAATGAGAATATTTTAACCCGACTTCGGAGAAGTGTTAAGTATTTGACCGGCATGAATGTAAAACTATAACTGGTCATCATATCTGACGTTACGATGAAAGCAACTACTTCCGCTGGTTAAAGGCTATATTGTGAGGCATTAAACTGAAATTTAGACATTTTTTTTCAATTTGGATTACTAGTTTCATAGTGCATTCAAATGAACAAATAAAATATTTTTCTTTATAATATTAGCACGGATGTAAACTATTGTTAAATATTAACCGGTAGTCTAAGCCGGCTAGCAAGAGACATGTAGCATGATGAAGGAGGAAAAAGTGAAAGAGGTCGGTAGAGAATACTGGCCCGCCCTCTGTCTCCCCTCTCTCTCCCCTCCCTCAGCCTGCTCGGCGTAATAATACTAATATATGTTTGTATACATTATGTACCTGCATTAATGAATTCATCATCATCATCATCATCATCAGCCCACTCTAGTCCACTGCTGGACATAGGCCTCCCCTAATGAGCGCCATAGCGCCTTGTATTGAGCTTGCCGCATCCAGCTTCTGCCAGCAGTCCTTCGCAAATCGTCATCACACCTGGTCGGAGGGCGTCTTACACTACGTTTGCCTAGTCGTGGTCTCCACTGAATAACACGTTTACCCCAGCGGTTGTCGGTTCTACGCGAGATATGGCCTTAATGAATTATTTATATGAATTTACATAAACAAACACTGCTAGGCGCGACGGACTCGCCATGTCACGTTAGCGCCTTCAATATAATTCTGGCGGAAAGTGGGTTTGTGGGTACTAACTATATATCTGCTTACCCTTTCAGGGACGCTTGTGGAAAGGCGTGATGATATTAATAATACCTCTTGGTTGACGAGTAGACACCAAATATGACGAGTATACACCAAGTATGACGAGTATACCAAACCTAGACGTAGGCATATCAAAGTGCTTCAATTTGATTGGTGGCTGACTTACGAGTCAACACACCTTTGTTTTTAAGATTGGGAGTATTGTGCGTGCCTGTTGTAAAGATTTGCTTCTGACTTGGTAATTTAATATCATTTATCATATTTCCTTCGTCTGGTTTCCAATTATTTTCTTGCCATTCTTTAAGCGAATAAAATGCTCCAAATAACATAGACGTAAAAAGGAAAAATGTTGATTTCGAATGATTACCAGCTTTTAAAGGTATTTAACAAAGTAAGATGGTAAAGTAGGATGGTAAAGTAAGAAGTAAGATTTTTTTAGGAATGTATAGTTATTTATGACGTCATGAGCTTTAGAGCCGTGGTGGCCGAGTGGTTCGAGCAGTTGCCTGCGACGCAAAGGTCGCAAGTTCGAATCCCGACTGTACCAATGAGTTTTTCTAAGTCTAAGTCTAGTAAACTTAAGTACAGTGATTAGTCACACCACGAGCTTTACGGTGAAGGAAAACATCGAGAGGAAACCTGTATACGTCTGAGAAGAAATTCAAAGGCGTATGTATAGTCGTGCTTGAGTAACGGCGATGGACTCGCCATCTGTCACGTTGGCACCTAATATACCTCTGGCGGAAAGTGGGTGTGGGTATTACTTGTACATCT
>JACCPG010010646.1:0-27167 GCA_016069955.1 Drepana arcuata | reverse complement strand
TATATTGAATTAGATTTCTGATATCTTGACGACGTGTCGAAGAAATACGCGAATGTAATGTTTGATACATTTATTTTGTGTCAATAGTTACTTTTTTTTTCAAATAACCATAATATTATAAAATAAATAATAATACAAATTAACATGACAACCGCAAAATGTAACAAACCGTTAGTTTTAGAGTTATGCCGTAGTAATTATATATTCGTAAGGTTACGATGTATATAAGCTAAAAAATTTGAAGCCGTGGTGGCCGAGTTCGGTTCGAGCAGTTGCCTGCGACACAAAGATCGCAATTTCGAATCCTGACTGTACCAATGAGTTTTCCTGCACTTAAGTTCAGTGATTAGTCATACCACGAGCTTTACGGTGAAGGAAAACATCGAGGGGAACCTGCATACGTTTGAGGAGTAATTCAAAGGCGTGTGTATAGTCGTGCTGGAGTAACGGCGAAGGACTCGCCATCTGTCACGTTGGCACCAAATATGTGTGTGTGTGTGTGTGTGTGTGTAGTATGTGTGTGTGTAGTGTATGTGTGTGTGTGTGTGTGTGTGTGTGTGTGTGTGTGTGTGTGTGTGTGTGTGTGTATGTGTTATGGGTTATTATTATTGAGGTTAGGTTAATGAAGTCTTACTTCATGGTCTTTCGAAAAAATCTGTTTCAATATAGCTAATAAATTGTATCCACGATACGAAATTTTTTAGAACTCTTAGTGCTCGTATTACTTATTCAAAGTGTTTATAAAAGGGAAACACTCATTAAGGCTGCAGCCTGCTTAGCACCTTATTCGACAATGTTTATTGGGTCGTACTAATGGGGTTCCTAATTGTTCGACTGGTATACATTTACAAGCTCAGAGCATCTAATGACGCTATGGGAAACTCTGTTTATCAATTTAATTACACACTGGCAAAGGAAAAAACGGTGAATGTTGATTTAACTAAATATTTCCTCCTTCCGGGAATGGGTATGCGAATACTCAAGTGCGAATGCGACAGGTGTTAGACCTTTTTTGTGTGTATTTACGCTCTGTATATACTACTCTGTCAAGAAAGTACCGGAAAAGATCAATAATACGCAAAATGTTAGTTATTCATCCAAATTTATTTTAATCGAAACCTGCATACGTCTAAGAAGCAATTCAAAGGCGTTATGGTGATTGAGTAACGGCGATCTGTCACATTGGCACCTAATACAAATTTACCTCTGGCGGAAAGTGGGTGTGTGGGTACGTAGTAACCTACACACATCCCTACCCCTTCCCTTGACTACCCCTTCGGGGACGGGGGGAGGGCGTGAGGATATATTATAAGTATGTATATGTCTTCTTGATATATATGACTTTTTATATTAACAACTTGCTATTTGTTGACTGCAGGAAAAGAAATAATTAATTAATAATAAATAGAGATTGAGAGACTTGAGACAATTCCACACAAATTGACATCACCCCAAAGTAAAGTTTGTGTTCAACGATATATTTACTTATACATAATACAACAATATACATAAAAACAGGACATCAAAGACTATGGTACAAAATACTCGTGGTCATCAAAAATATCTGCCCTTAGCGTAATTGATAGCGTTACTGGATAAACTTCGACATAAAAGTATTTGAAAGGCCGAGCATTGTTTTAAAGAAACTTTAAACCAATTTCCGTCGTGAAGATATTCTTTTTAAAATAAGGCATCCTCAGACACAGATTAAAGTTTTTTGCAAGAGGGCATGACAGGGTGCAAAACTTTTAATTTCCGGATAAAATTATGGAGCGTTTTTGTCTAGAGATTTCGTTAATAACATCGATAGCGAAGAATGATTTATGTGCCAATAGTTATTTTAAAAGATTTCCATCTCAATTGTAGACGATAGAAAGAAACTTAATGGTTCTCTTAAATAAGAATTCTTATATAAATTAAGCTTAAAGCCTTCTGAAAAAAACGGAGCCATTAATACCATAAACTAAGTGGAAAGGCTGCTTGTAGCGACAAAAGAAATCCGCCCAATTGGATCCAGTCCCACTATTACCAATGTTTACGACGATTAGAACTACGCCTCTCGTGAAATATTATTTCTTATCGTCGAGAGCTAGTTTTATTACGAAGGATTAAGGTCGCCTGTTTTTCTAAATGATATTACTAGCTATGCTACACGGTTTCACCTGGGTAAATTAAATTAGCAAGCCACGATGGCTGCGTGGTTAGAGAAATCCCTTACAACGCTATGATAGCAGGTTGCACCCCCGACTGTACCAATGTTTGTAGTACTAGTAGTAGTAGTAGTAGCTTTACAGTAGAGGAAAATATCGAGAGGAAACGTGCATACGGCGATCTATTAACAAGATAGCTATCGAGTTTGTCATGTACGACTTGATACGTCGTTGAATTCCTTCTAAAACGTAAATTCGTCGATACAAACCGGCGGGGTTAAATCCTGCAGTTTTTATTTCGCAGGAAACTCAAACAATGCGGCAAGAACGGCTCTTTGATATGGCTCTAATTTATTTTCGCTTACGTTACGAAACTTTAAGTACGATACTGTACAGAACTGTATAGTACAGATAAAAACGGTAACTCTGTCATTTGCTTACCGACCAAAGTAATTTAGGATAACTATGTACATCAGCTGTCGTAGTGTTTGGGGTTTCGAATTTGTCTAACTTTAATGTTTTTGTCCCTTTAAAAACTAGTGAAACAAATTCGTGTTTGAGGCTTGTTTTGGAAATTTGTCAGTGAGATTGTGCAAAAACATTTTTGTGACGTAACATTATTTAGTTCTCGTATGTTACTTTTTTATGTATTTTACTAAAGGCTTTAGAAATGCCCATGAATAATTTGAATAGTAATATGGTACACGAAATTCGTAAAATCGTAGGCAATGATGTATTATATATAAACTGATCGTAGGTCATCAGATTATATAAATTGAAACACCTTTTTCAATAGCAATAAATTTCATTCGAATTGCAAGATTATAGAAAAGTTGAAGCAAGCCTTCATGTTAGCATCCATAGGCAGCGTTAAACGCTTACCACCAGGCGGGTAATCAGCTCGCCAAGTTACTGAAAAAAATCAATGCAGTAGCCATTATTTCAAAGTTGGCAATAAGTGTCTGTTCGATCAATCAAATTGAACGATAACGCTTACAATTTCTCTCACGTTCCGAAGGGTAAATCTTAAGACAGGTTGGCCACAATTGCGGCAATATACATTGTATCTTAGATAATAGAACAGTTATCCTCTAAAATTCATAGGGTACTGTGAAAGTATTCTTATGACAATGCATTAAAATAGCTTATGATATCGACATTTAATAATGTCGATATCATAAGCTCACCTTTAATGTAATATTGAAATAAGATCTAATATTGCACTAATATTTAATTCGAAGAAGACTCTAAGGATATTTTTCAGAAACTATAAATATTATAAAGTATAAAACGTTAAATTCTCAATGTAACTGTATACTACTTATATCAGATTTTTTTGTGAAAATAAATAAAACAAAAACTTTAAATGTTTTTGTCTTTTTTTATTTGCTTCCTAATATGGTGCCCCCACACATATTGGAGCAACGGTCCTATACAAAATAGAAAACCATATGAAATATAGTACAATTCATGTCACACAAAAAATTTTCACTGATGGGTTTTTAACGTACAAAGCAGTTTTGAATCCGTGATAGATATAACAATGCAAATTACTTAAATTCTATTTTTCCTAATTTTGTTCGCGTAAGAGTGAATTATATCCGTACGAAATAGGATTATGTCGCACGTCGGATATATATCACATCTACGTACGCTTCCGACCTAACAAATGGAAATTCGAACTGCCGTGGAACATTCGCAATCCGTTTTACTTCGAATTCCTGTTATCCTTTGTTAGATCAGTAAAGTTGTCAGATATTATTTGGATTTAAAATTTCACGTAACGTTCAATAAACATAGCACGTACTGCTTAATACAGCCCACTGTATGTCGTTAAGTTATAACTATATCATATTCTCGCTCCATCCCACAAGGGTCGCCGTAGGCAGTGTATATAATAGGTAGTACCCACCACACCCACTTTCCACCGGAGATATATTTAAGTGTCAATATGATAGATGGCAAGCCCATCGCAGTACTCAAGCACGGATATACGTATTAAGAATTTATGTTCAAACGTATGTAGATTTCCACTCAATATTTTCCTTCACAATCACAGCGCTTAAGTTCAGAAAAACTGATTGATAAGGTCGGGATTCGAACTTGCAATTTTTGTGTTGCCAAAGTATACTGCAATATTTTTGTGAGCATATGAAATGTAGGTAATTAGATCCACTCCATCATGATGTCCCTGTTAATATGCATGCCATGCCACGACGTGCATAACTCAACTTACGTGTTTTGAACAAGCGAGAAAGTTGTGAGCCTTTGAGCGTAACTCATCTCACCGAGGATGTCCCATTACGTTGCCTTTTGTTACCCAGAATTTACTTCCTTTATACTTTAAAGCTTTTCCAGGAATAATAGAGTAATTGAAGAAGACCACGCTCCAACTACCTAGATCAAATCGATCGGACGCTCAAGGACGGGAACGTCAAGAGTACTCGAAACCGACGAGAATGTATTAAGAGACTGATGAATGTGGAGGAAGCGAAAGAGGTATGTAAGTCAAGAGTGAACTGGCGCTCTATACTCTCTGCCTACCCCGTTAGGGACTCGGCGTGATGATATGTATGTAATAGCGTCTATTTGCAACAACTTATAATCAATGAAAATATTATAGAAAAACTACTTTAAAACCATCAAGGCATTATAATCCACTGATTAAATTCGTGCTGCCCTCTACAGCACTTTTCTACTTAACTATAGGTACATAAAAAATGGTTCGCCGGTCCAACTCATTTTCGTAGCTCACAAATATGCCAACGCTTTAAGCCGAGTGCCGAATCTTAAGCGTTTCCTTATCTGTGTTTGTTTAACATCAAAGAAGTCTGGAGACTTTCGACTATCGCCATCGCTTAAGTAGCAGCAATTCTCGCAACGAACTATACGGGATACAATTTAAACAAATTTGGACTTAATAGATATAACTTGTTAGTCCAAATTTATTTCAGTAAGTTGAGCATCAATTCAATTTGAATCGTTGATGACGTCATGTACTCAACATTAGTAAGGAACACGTACAAACAGGGTACGGACTTAAATCATAACGCCAACTTAATATAGCTTACCTGTGTTACGCGGGGTTTTTGTGTGGCCCTTTCATATATCATCAGGGTACTATTAGGGAGGTGCTGGGAATATTAAGGGGCTCGAAGACCACTAAGGATTTTGTTCTCATTTCTGGCTTGACAGCGGTTGAACGTTGAGTTGTGTGGTCATTAATAAAAATATGAATAAAATATAATCAAACACCAGTTGACGGATGAAAAGTATTCTGATTTTGATAGCTCCTATGTTAAACCTCTTTTTTTCGAATCTTGTTTCATATATTTACGAACAAAAAGATGCAAAGTATTTTTCATCTTAGAACAGAATAATGTATACCAGTGTAATATTTATCTGTAGATTGATTTGAGGAACCGTGGAGGCTAAATTTGCTGAAATATTAGCCTGCAAATATGGCTAGTACAAATCCCGACTTTACTAAGTTTTTTGCACTTAAGTACCTTCAGTGATCACACTACGCCCTATACGGTGAAGGTAACCTCGAGAAGAAACCTGTATACATTTGAGAAGAAATTCAGAAACGTCGTAGATCAAAAACGTAGTCGTCCTTGAGTTGGCCCTGGCCTCTGCTGTAAATCACCCCAGCCCCCTCGTCGTATCGGCCGCCCGATACACTCCTTCCCTTATCTCGAAGATAAGACGTCCAAGACATGCCGTCATCGAACCGGATGACGACATAACGGTCCTCCAGGACGCCCGACAAAAACATACCAACACTACTCACAACCAACCACTCTTCCGTCCTCGCCGGCGAGGCTCGACGCGAATAAGCCGTAATGTTCCCCCCCGACCTCCGCCGCAAACGCCGGCCCGCGCCGAGCCAGACGCGCAAATCCCGCCCCCAAATTATATTTAAATAAAATTACCAGTCCAGCCCAGCTCCCTTGCTCGCGATCCAGCAACGCCCTAAGCCGAGGTTCGTACCCCACAGGGGGTGCCCTTAGCTGTGTTGCTCAGAAATAAAATGCCTGGTTAGCCTAGGGATGCCTAGGTCTCGCCGTTGACCGGTTAAGTAGCAAAAGGTCGTGGAACTCACGCTACGAACTGTGGACGAAGCGAAACAGGTATGTTAGTCTAGAGAGAACTGGAGCTCTATTCTCTCGGTCTGCCCCGTTAGGGACTCGGCGTGATGATATGCATGTATACATAAATCTTTATAAGGGTCTGGGTCTGTTTATGTTGCGATAAAAGACATGGCCTACTAAACTACTGAGATATCGTTGCATTCGTTTGTCAAGAAATCGGAAATAGGCCTAAATGAGTTGTAGTCACGGCTGCCATTGTCGCTATGAGTACAGAGCGGTGAACCCACAGTAAACGTTACAATTTATGTACAAAATAAGCAAACAACATGACAAATTTTTGTTTGGTACATACACAGTAGTTGCGTGTCCGGCCCTTCATAGAAGCTAGTCACGCGAATAATGTTTCCAATTTTATAAAAAGACACGTAAAATTTTAGTCAAGTAATTTCTTAATTAACTTTCAGTGTCCACTTCTTTGTTATGATCGTTAGCGTCCATTTGTATGACGTATGTACTATAGAAACGCTTTCCTGTGTAGGATTGGTCACAATAACCGGGGAATTGTTTTTTTTTAAACCAACCGACAAAGTAATGTCATATGAAGGAATCAGGGATAGGTGTATTTACAGTTTTTGTTCACATTCTTGAAGAATTCCATGTTGTACTCACCGGGACCTCATTCTGAGCGATCACGGAAGGAAACTCTTTTGTCACCGCCCAGTACGAGACCTTACAAACGAGAAACGCACTAAGACATGGTCTGTACTACACATTTTCTTTGTTTATGTATGTTTTGCATGAAGAGAAAAATGAAAGTGGACGAAGCGAAAGAAGTATGTAAGGATCGTAGCAAGTGGAAAGAAGTGGTCTCTGCCCACTCCTATGGGAAAGAGGCGTGATTATATGTATGTATGTATGTATGTTTTGTATAGTACCTAAGCAACGACCTTTTGTCGGGCCTACGCCATTCCCCCATACTTAAGTATTAATGCTGTAACATAACAATATTGTTATTGTATACCAAATGACTCGAAAAGAGGTACCAGGAAGTTTCATGCCGGTTCTTCTCGATGGAAACGACCAACCCGAACCGTGCACGTTTTTCGACGTTTTATAAGTGCCTTTTGATTTTCATCTTCATTTTGGTTTGAGTAGTAAAAGCTCCCCAAATTCACAGCTCTTTCGTAAAAAAAACTGTGTTCTGTGCTGTGCACAAAAAGTCATAAAAAAAAATTACCTCGTATTAAATAATAATATATAAGCCGTGGTGGCCGAGTGGTGGTGGTGGAAAACATCGAGAGGAAACCTGTATAGTCGTGCTTGAGTAACGGCGATGGACTCGCCATCTGTCACGTTGGCACCTAATATACCTCTGGCGGAAAGTGGGTGTGTGGGTATTACCTATACACCTCTGCCTACCCCTTCGGGGACCCTTGTGGGAAGGCGTGAGGATATATATTTATTATTTAATAAATAATAATTATTAATTTATTTCAGATATAAAGTTAATTAATTCAGACATAAATTTACATTGAAACAAAAAAATATATTCCCTGTATAAGCACTACTCGCAAACAGCGATACAGGAGTTATTAATTAACGCACCATGTCCATGGTTGATTGAACTGAAATAAGTACAGTTATTGGTATATAATGTACTAGCTATGCGCCGACTTCGTCCGCATGGAATTATGACTTTGGGCAGCATTTTTTGGATATACATTTTGATTTATTTTCGATACAAGTAAAGCTTACCACGTTATATTATTGAAAACCACATCTAAATCGGGTAAGCCGTGCACAAATTCACAGACAAACACACAAAAGTCTAAAAATTTGTGTTTTGGGTGCTATTTGCGTTGATAAAGGTCCCAATCATATTTTTCTCATACATCTTCCATATACAGACAGCGATCCGTTCCATTTTTATTATACTATGTATAGATTTTGGGACTAGAATATTGCCTCGAAATGAGTATCAATTGTAGCTTTTTAAATGTTTGTTCATGAAGGTTATCATGTAAACGAGCTTTTGCGTGAGGAAAAGCTGTTCAAGTTGATCACCAACGGGTTGACGTATGAAAATAATTATCAGATTAGATTAACGAATTCGTAGGAATTATTGTAGTCGGGTTATCAGATACAATATAGTAACACAAATATTATACAATAAAATTAACTTTGCTACAATTTTGTTTTGGGACGTTTGACCCAAACTGTTATTAGGTTTATAAGAAATCGAGAATCAAGTTAACGAAATACGTATCTTATCTTTTGACGACCGCTCGTGGTCTCAGGCCTCCCTTCCTATTAGGTTCGGAGGTCTGGGAATACGCAAAATTTCCGATGTGGCTTTACCGGCTTTTCTGGCTTCAGTACATGGTGTGCATGACCTCATAGGAAATATTCTTATTACGTCACTTTGTGGCTGTGAGGTTTCGCACTTGGCTGAGGCCAGAGATGCCTGGATTATGGCATGCCCAAACACAGACGTTCCCCTTAGTCCGCACATACAAAAATAATGGGATGAGCCTATCAGTAGGTTGGCCTATAATGCACTTCTCGATAGTGCATTCAACTCTGCTGATAGAGCCCGTCTCCTGGCAATCGCTAGATGGGAGTCCGGACTCTGGCTTCATGCATTGCCCTCTTTTAATATCGGTACGCTGTTAGATGATGCAACCTTCAGATTGTGGGCGAGCCTACGTTTAGGCGCTAAATGTATTGTCCCACATCGGTGTCACTGCGGGGATTTTGTCAACGACTCCGGACACCATGGTCTATCCTGCATCAGCAGTGCCGGCCGGATATCACGTCATTCCTCCATAAATGACTTGATACGCCGGGCTCTGGTCAGCGCCGGCGTGCCTGCTGTGCTGGAACCAGTCGGTCTCGCTCCCGGCGATGGCCGGAGGCCGGACGGTATGTCCCTGATGCCATGGAGGATGGGTCGGCCCTTAGTGTGGGACGCTACGTGTGTCGATACACTGGCTCCTTCCCATGTTCCCGACACATCGGTGGCGGCCGGCGCCGCTGCTGCTCAGCAGGAGTGCCTCAAGCGCCGCAAGTATGCCTGTCTCGGGTCAGGTTACATATTTGCTGCATTTGCGGTTGAAACTCTGGGGCCTTGGGGTCCTGAGGCTCACCATCTTTTTAAAGAGGTCTCGCGCCGTCTAGTCGAGACCTCTCGTGACAGGCGGGCTGGAGCATATCTCGCTCAGAGAATCAGCATTGCTATCCAGCGTGGCAATGCTGCTAGTCTTCTTGGCACGTTACCTCGGGATACCGATTTGGGACAAATATTTTATCTGTAAGTAGTTAGTTGCAACTGTTCTTTGTAAATATTATTAATTGTTGTTATTGTAAATAAAGATAACGAAATACGTTAGTTTTAATAAAATATGTTACTCAAAAATTATATTATTTGCAATATAGGTAATAATAATTATTATTATTATTGTAGACAAAAGATTATATTTATTACTATCATCTTTTGATACTCGCCATCGGAAAAGGCGGAAAGTGGGTGTGTCGGTATTACCTATACACCTCTGCCTACCCCTTCGGGGACCCTTGTAGGAAGGCGTGAGGATATAATAATAATAATAATAGTAATCTTTTGATAATTATTAGTAACCATTTTTTATTTGAGGACATTCCTGTGTTAATAATTTCGCTTATAATTTGTTGGAAATCATTTTCGGTCGAGCATTTTCGATGGCAGCGCAAATTAATACTATTCGTTTGCATTAAATATATAAACACCACTACAGTACCAGACGGCCTCACGAGTTATAGGGTACTCGTATTTATGTATTGTTAAGGCAACAGATTTTTAAAAGCTCTACCTTTGTTTCAATTTAATGAGTGTTTAAGCAAATTAAATGGTGCTTGAAAATGCGAGAGGCTTGCCTTGCTCGTTTTTCGTTAGATCCTTTTAAAAAAGGTTGCTAATTTATAATCGTACTATAAGCACGATAACAATCGTTCTGGGTGCGATAAGTCTTATATATTAAGGCTGAAAATAAGTATGTACTTGTTCTACAATCGAGTTCGAATCAATTAACAAGCTTAAGCCTTAAGCTTAAGCCTGCTTAAGCTTAAGTCTGCCTTTGCCTGCATGGAAGCGTTTGCCGTGGACGTAATTATTTTTCTTCTCTCTCTCTCTTTTTCTCCACTAGCTGGCTATCAGCTCCGCATATCATAATACAATTATGCAATGAATATCCATACTAATATAAAAATGCGTAAGTAAGCTCTAAAGGCTCTCCACGCTCTACCGAAACTTAAAGATGGAACTGTAAACTTTAAAACTCAGTACATCCTGCGATGTTTGCCTTTACGTATAAATAATGTTTTGGTATTACGTCCAGTATTTACCACACAATCGAGTGTGTACCCACGGCACGGCTACAGGGAAAGCAATCAGTCGCACAATATAGACCGTAACAAAACGGTGCTTGTGCAGCTATGTGCATTCGGGTCGTACAGCTTGTTGAGGGTAGAAACTCTCAGGACTTTATTGAAGCTGGCATTGTACCTAGGTACAGAATTATAGAATTAAGTTAAAATGACTTAATAATGCTATAATAGTGCAGCTGTGGTAGCCGAGTGATCCGAGTAGTTGCCTGCGACACAAAGATAATTTAATCCGTATGTTTTATATTTGAACCAAAGAGTTAATTGCACGTTCGTGTGATCGCTTGTGCCTTTAGTTCGTTGCCATATTATATATACATGAGATAAGACAAGCTAAAGATTGAAAATTAATTGATGCATGAAATTAAACGAACTCCAACTGCAAATATATCTATACATATAATAAATCTGTAGAAAAATCGTTTTTGTACATCGAATATATTTCAAAAAAAATTTGCTAGGGTGTTAAGGATAACCAACAGAACCCATTTCCAGCATTTTTGGAATTTTTGTCTGTTTGTCTGTTTGTCTGCAAGCATGTTCACGTATCACGTAAAATATACGAAACCAATGTAGATAACTTTTATGCGTAATAATTGTTCGCAGCTAGGGGTATTACTTAGTTTTTGTTTCATCGCAATCGGTTCACTCTATCAAGAGATATTAGATAATATGTATTAAAAAATTTCTCACGCACGCAATTCAGTTACTTGAAACACCAAAATAGAACGAAAGTTGACTTTCATATTCGATAGATGGCGTTGTGAGTTCCGAATTGTTTAGAAATAAGGTGTTGGTTGTCTGGAATTCTTATACATAGGTTTGGTCATTATTTTGAAGTAACGAAATTGAATCGAGTAGGTAGATATAATTTCTTCGTAGTTAGAAAAGTGTCATTCGTTCGAAAGTTTGTGATTTCGACCCGTTTTTATCGCAACACAACACGTAGGTACAAATGATTTGAATTGTTGTGTTTTTAAATTTGTATATAAATAGGTGTTCGGTAATTTCTATGGTGTTGGTTTTCACCCGACAGTTTTGATTGAATTTATTTGATTTATTATAGGTTTGATATTTATGTAAGGATCGTAGCAAATGGAAAGAAGTGATCTCTGCCTACCCCTACGGTAAAGAGGCGTAATTATATGTATGTATGTATATTGATATTTCCCTTGAAAATACATTCTATAAAAAAAAATACTTTCGCCGCGTAGCCGGAATGCGAAAAGGATGAGACTAAGTAGGCCTCCGGAATCAGAAGAAGCGCGGTATTGGATGACCGGCACGGTGCTTTACCAGGCACTCTGAATTCACGTGAATTTGAAATATTCACGGAAAGGGAATCGCGCTTAAGTTCGCAGAGAACTCTGACCGCGACTTTGCGCTCCCAGGAGAGCATCGAGGAACGCGAAGTGCGTCTATCAGCTGATCGAGAGCGTTGTGCCCTCTCAAGCGAGAATTGGTCTCTGTTGGCCATAGAAGATATAGTTATGAGTAGAAGAATAAACCCGCTCACTCAGTTACGTCTTGCAAACATCCACAGTTGGTGGGGAACAAATTAAAAGAGAGTCAAGCAAATCAGAGCACGTGAATGAATTTTTACATCTAGGAAGCATGTTCACACGAGGTGGAAAGTATGAAAAAGATATTGAAAGAGGGATAACTGCCGGTAATAAGGTGAATGGGGCCATGTCGGCGTTGATGGGCATTAAAAGTCTGAGTAAGAATGCTCGAGTTGCTGTCCACAAAGCGAAATTGGTGCCTTTTTTATTCTATGGCAGCGAATCCTGGGTATGTCAAGGAAGTATGAAAATAGCTTAAATGCAGTTGAGGTGCGACCTCTTCGAAAAATGTGCGGAGTAACTATCCTAAATCGAATCTGTAATGAAAACATTCGCAAATCAACTGGCGTGAATGAGGGCGTGATTGTAAAGATGAAGAAAGACATGTTATGTTGGTTTGGACATATAGAAGGGATGAGTAAAGAAAGATTGTCGAAACAGATACACCTACAAAGCAAAAGTGTGTGCAAGAAGAGGTATAGGAAGATCACGTTTCAACTACCTATATGAAATTAATCTGGCGCTCAAGGGCGGGAACGTCAAGAATACTCGAAACCGACGGGCATGTATGAAGAGACTGATGAATGTGGACGAAACGAAAGAGGTCTAGAGAGAACTGGCACTCTTTACCCTCTGCCTACTCCGTCAGGGACTCGACGTGATCGTATGTGTGTATGTAAAAGAGAATATGCGTCAGAAATAAATTACGATCCAAAAAATTTGAAGAAACACTGCAAAACGTCTGATCAAATTTAACGCCAGTACAGCGTCAAATATTTGATAGAGTGTGATGTAGTGTACAAAATACACTGAGAGAAATACTGTTTTTAGATGCACCCGATGGAACTCAGAAAACTTTTTGAGAAAAATTCAAATAACATTGGCTAACCAAAATTCGAATTAGGAGGCAAAATAAAATTGCTATTGGCGCTGTCTCCTTGGGAATAACAGCAACATTGTCTGGAGGATAAATCTTCACATACAACGTTTAAAAACCCATCGATTTGGAGCACCCAGAAAGCCCCGTTTGCGACATGTCTCTATCGCAATAGTGATAAAGCCAGGGTTTTATGCGATTGCTTACTTATAATTTGGGACGAGATTACGATGGCAAACCGCAAAGCTGTGGAAGCCATACATATAGAAAAATTATCGGCCAGTGGGAGGTGCTAGGGTGCTTTTCTGTAGTGACTTCAGGCAGACACTCCTTATAACCCGAGGATCGAGAGCTGGTAGGTGCCTGTCTAAAGTCTAAGTATTTTATGGCGTAGTGTTTTATCGACTCATTTGAACTTTCATATGCGAGCCCATTTAAGAGGCACCCTAAACGAGCAGAATTTCACAAATTTCTGCAATGCCATCTGATGACGGTACATATCCCATACAAGCAGGTGGTAAAATAATTTCACAAATTTCTGCAATGCCATCTGATGACGGTACATATCCCATACAAGCAGGTGGTAAAATAATTTCACAAATTTCTGCAATGCCATCTGATGACGGTACATATGCCATACAAGCAGGTGGTAAAATAACTTCACAAATTTCTGGAATGCCATCTAATGACGGTACATATCCCATACAAGCAGGTGGTAAAATAATTTTAGTCGAGAGCCTCTATTGTTCTGTTGCCTCACAGCTGGAGCTCATTTCCTCTATATTTAGGGAGCCCACAGAGATCACAAACCCCTCAAAACAACCAAGCAGCAACGCTCAATTGAAATGTTTCTAGGGAAAGAAGGGAATATACATCTATTAACACGGTTATGAACGAAAAAGATGTCGCCAAATATGCGGTAGAGTCGTATTATTTCCTAAATACACACAATTTATTTAAAAGTCGGAGGACCAATAACCGGCACTCGGCTAAAAGTAACAAATCTTCAACGAAACCAAAATCTTAACAGTATTCCCAATTATTTTCCTTTTTGATTCAAACGTGTGAAATTCCCAGTTGGCCTCCGTTACGCTATGACTATTAACAAAGTCTAAGGGCAAACATTATCCGTTGCGGGGTTAGACCTCACTCATCATTGCTTTTCAAATTTAATTTTTTATCGTGTTAGAAACCCAAACAACCTTTTGATATTTGCTAACATAGTACATGAGAAGCATTAACATAATCAAGTGCCTCATTAAATAAAGTATTTATGTGCTTTATTCGCAAATTCTTTATTAGTTCGTAGCTTGCATTACCCCCTTCTTATTGAACGAAACGTGTATATAGCACTATTATCTAAGCGACGCATTTTAGTTTTCGACAACCACGCGAACGAAGTCGCGGGCACAGCTAGTTTTAAATAAGTGAGCTACTCAGTAATCCCAATGACGACGGTGAAGATAGAATAAGGTGGCGTCTTTAACTGCGCCAATATATTTCTTTCAAAGACGCAATGTCAGCGGAGTAATATAATTTTAGCTATAAGTTCATGAGTGATGCTGGGTATCAGTAGAATTAATTAATTTATTGCTGAATTTTCAGAGGATTATTTCTCTATCTAAACCATATCAATATTTTCTTGCTCAATATTATCTTAATGTCGTCTGGAAGGTTTCGATTTATCCGTTTAACGACTTTTTAATGTCGTACTAATACCTAACTATTCGGATTTTTCACTTGTTCAACAGATTATTTCTACTAGACGTAGAAATAAATTTCAAAGAAATCATTATCTTGCGTATTCAGTAATAATTACAGTGCGTATATTTAAAGTAAGTAGAAAAAGTACAGTAATATTTATTAAAATTTAATAGTTATTATTAGCCCCAAAATTTACAATTAAAATAAATAAATCTGCAAATCAGTTGCGGTTCCTTTTAATTAAGCTTTAAATGACAAAATACAAAGTCCACTAACTGCCTTCGGTCATTATCCCTTGCCTTTCCTTTTGTCCATCCTTATTGGACAATTTCTTCAAAGTGATAAAACTCTTGCAGGTTTTCTGAGCAGACGAGATTTTTAAAGATTTTTATCAATCACGTTTTTAATTTGGCTTTATTGTTCTCCGTTGTCACTGTTTATGTGTTTAATTAGAAACACGGCTGTATTTATTACGTATATTTTTCGCAAAAATAACTCATAATTCAGATATTTTGTTAGATATTCTCTAAATAAGCAATTATTTTGTGAGACTTTGATTAGGTATCGCTTACATTGTAATAATTTAGCCATTTGTCGCTCAAATTGTAACTTTTTATGGTTTAATAAATCTACTGTGGATGTGTGTGGGTATTACCTATACACCTGTGCCTACCCCTTCGGGGACCCTTATGGGAAGGCGTGATAAATAATAAATCTACTGGCCTTAAGAATCTTCATCATAAATTTATGAGCTGGGCCCTTGTCGGTGTCTATGATTATTATCTGTGAATGATTACAATGATTACTTGATCAAAGATTATTTATTATCTGTGATCATAATATAAATACTATGTTGAAAGAATTGTTGGAATATATGGAGGTTAAAACCTCATTTAAAGCTAAAGTCGTACTTGATAGACCGTGACAGGCTCGGGTCTATATATTTAGCTAAAAAGGGGATTTTGATCTCTATACAAATCAGCATTGATTATAATTAGCACTTACATTTGACAAGCAGGAAATTGAAATAAAACGTGACCACAATCAGAATGACGGCGCACTAAGCCTGTATTGTTCCGAATGTTATAAATTTTGATATTTAATTAATCCATGAGCGATATTGTTTGTGCTACAAGTTTAACTGTGAAGACCCCTTGAAACCAAAATAATGGCGTCGGAGGCTTTGTATTAATGAAATTTTCCAGTATTGTTCGTAACTTTTGAAGTACTGATTGTGACTTTCTCGCCCACAGAAAACGCTTACTTGTTATTCCTCTTCACATTAAGGGAATTATGTTTTTGCATTTATTATGTTAACGGGGGTTATTCTATTAGGGAAATGGACAAAGACTTGTTAGTTGCCATTTCTTGAAGATTTTTTTTATTCCTTAAATTTAACAATAAATACACTGAGGCACACTAAAAACCACTGAGGTTTGTCGGGTATGCCGTACATTCTGCTTACTTACTAATTTGGCTTAGGTGACATAGTTAATTTATAAAGTTAATAATATATCCTACGCCTTTCCACAAGGGTCCCCGAAGGGGTAGGCAGAGGTGTATAGGTAATACCCACACATCCACTTTCCGCCAGAGGTATATAGGGTGTACATATATATACATATATATATATATATAAGTCCAAGTAGTAGCCTGCAAAATGAAGATTGAATGGTTAGCCCCGCATAGTTTTTAGTATTTTACTATATATTAATCCTTGAGAAACGGCGAAGACGTCATCAACATCATTGGCTAAACATATCTCCAGTAAAATGCCTGCCACTTCGAGTATACTAATGAAAATGCGTAAAGCAACAAATGAACAATTTGGCACACACAACTAGAGACAGTATCTTTGTCTACTAAGCCTTTGTCCAAAAGACAATTAACATTGTTTAAAGCCCTTGAAAAGTACTACAAAGATAGTTTACACTTGTACTCCTCGTGTCTCATATGCAAATAGGCTTATCATATAATTAAGAGACAAAGTACAAACTTTAACCCCCCGCGAAGTTCTAATTGTCCCGTTTCTCGACGTAATTTGAGGCTACGTTATGTTATATTAACGGTAGAGAGGTTTCATACTTTTAAATGAAATTATATGTTGTTGAGTAGAGACCGCTTACACTAAGGGCTCGTGTGACGAGCTCTCATTACTGGCTGGTCTTTAATTAAACAAAAATGAGCATGTGAATAAAATCATTAGTAATTGTTAGATAGCTATGCAACTGTGAAACCTCACCACCATTTTACGACAAGGGTCGCTGAAGGTTAGGTAGAAGATTAATTAACGACCCGTTTACAACGGAAATATATTTACGTGTCTACATGATGCATGACTCTTTCTCACAAACGTATGCAGGTTTTCTCAAATGTTTTCCTTTACCCTACGTGTGGTAGATCACTGTTCTACGTTTAAATAAACACGACACAGTCAGTTTGGGTTTGGACCTTGGGCCTGCAAGGGATTCAAAACACCACCTCTTGAGTCTTGAAGAAAAACAACGCACTAGTAATATTATCCTGCAATTGTAATTTAAATTGCTAAATAAATAACTCAAATATTATGAAAACCATGTTTTTTCTTAACGTCCTATAAAATTGAGTCATCCTCTTTTGTTTATCAATTATAATATTTTTTGATGCATAAATTATTATTGGCAGATATGGCAGACCCTATAATTTATTCTGAACCACGTCGTCAAAATAAAATTGGCTCCAAAGTGGCAGTGGTCCACTTATTAGCCAATGTAACACCTCTTTATTTTTATTTTCGAGGGGAAAACTAAAACCCCCTTGGTGGCCATCTTCTGTGAATATAGAAGGGCTCTGTTGTGTGTTTTGTCGATAAAATGTATGTCGATATTGCTTCATGTATAAAGTTTCTGATCAAGGTAATTGAAGCGAAAGAGGTACGTAATTTTTGAGAGAACTGGCACTTTTATTCACTTTTGACACTGACTCAATTTTGACACTTCACCTAACAGGTGAGGTACTCGGCCTGATGATATTTATTTTTAATACAAAACGGAAATCCAAGCCTAAATACCTAATTGACCTTAGATATGGTGTCGATGCTCACGTGGTCTCACCATCTGACCTGTTCAATTGGAACTATTAATGGAAATCAATAATAAAACATCAGTATTTATTCTTAAACTGTTTTCTAGGGAGCAAACAAGTCGTTCCGCCAAACATTTGCATATTTAGGTTACCGCCGCCTATATACGCTTGCAACAGGATTATCGCAAAAGCGTTACTGACCCACAAGGAATATTTTTCACACCCTTCTTGAGAAGCTCAATCTTGCATCCTTGTTCCACTCCAGTAAGCTGTAATGATCACAGCGCGCGCTCGCATGTTCTTTTAACTGCTACATTCTGAAGACATTTCTAAGGTATTGTAACTCTATGGTATGCACTGCTAACGTAATTCATTTCCACCGAACATAAAGTAAACAGTATCTTTGTATCTTGTTACATAATGGGTAGTTCTAGCGGACTAAGTACCTTGTCCTCACAAAGGCTTACCGAAGTCCCATGTAAATTTGCTATAATAAAATACTTGAAACGTTATATGGCAGAACTGTTGACGTAATTAGAACTTAGGTTCCAAATAGTAGAACCTAGAAGGTTTTTAACCCATAAAAAATGGTTAAATTGAATTCTGTGTAAAATGTCTTGACAACCTCGTTAAGGGAATGGTTCAACCCTTTACAACTAACGTAACGTGTTTCGTATGAATTTGATTACTGACTCGTGAAGGTATTATTCTGTTAATTATGAGTTTGAGTTCAGTATTACACATTTTGAATGGATCCTAAGTTAGTTGTATTTAATTAGTAAAATATATTACAACCTTGGAATCACAAAGGACTCGCACTGCGTAGTTCAAAAGAGTTTCTTCGGCGAACGCTCAGTTTTAGGAAAGAGTTCCATATTGAACTTAACTATGATTTCATTTGTCGTTATTTGCTTGGAAATAAAATATACTCGAAATTGTAAATACAGCTAATCTATATCCGTGCCAAATTTCATCTAGTATCGTTCACAAACTTTTGCACTCAAAATATCTGAGGGATTTGAGAGCTGCCGTACCCTCTCCTTCAGCTACTTGTTCAAAATTACTAGAAATCACGTGTATCGAGGGTCAAAGTTTAATGACGCGAGCAGCTTCAACCCTCTTATACTCCACTGAATTCCAAAGAAACATCTAAATCTACACAAATAAATAAAATTGGAGTGTCTATTTGTAATATTAAAATAACCGCTTTTTACTCAATGCTTATGAATGTATACACGGTACAAATACCAAAATATCAATTTAAATATTTTTTCTGTCTGTCTGTCTATTTGTTTCAGCTAATCTCCGAAACAGCTGATTTTGACGGGACTTTCACAAAGCTGATGTAAAAAGAAGTAACTTAGGCTAGTTTTATTTTGGAAATAGAGCAATAACTTTTTTGCTTAATTCCACGCGGACGATTTCGCGGGCAAAGCTAGTGTATCGTAAAATCGGTTTGGTAACGCATGCGAAACCGCGCGTTACCGCTAGTCCTACTATAAATTATCGCGTGTGCAATTATATTACACTTAGACCGAGATTGCGAACCGTCACTAAGCCGTCCTCAATTAATTAATCCCAAAGACAGATGACTCGGTTGAGAGATGCACAAACACTACATAATACGTGATGTCCTAGATTATTGAGGCATTACTCAATGCATTAGACGTGTGGTCAGTTATGACGACAGCTTATGCTATGATTAAATTGCGCTATGAATGCTTAAGTGGTTAGAAGGGTATTGTATGCGAGATAACTCTAACTCTGATCGCCTGAGATTACCAACTTGCACTAAAACTATCATAACTAAATATGTACATATTTTGGCGGCCGTTTGATCTAGTGGTTAGAGCTCCTGACAGCGAAACTTGTGGTCGCGGGTTCTAATCCCGCTGAGGGCAGATATTTGTGTAATGAACATGAGTATTTGTACCTAAGTCTTAGATATCCTATGTACTTATGTAAATATCTGTATAAGCAAAAAAACCGCTTTCCGAATGTTCCGAAGGAAATTTTATCCCTTTTTTTTGTATTGTCTCTCCTAGCGTGAGTTCCGGGAACTTTTGCTACTTAACCGGTGGTTTGTAAAACTGTAACGGATCACTATCTGTACATGGTAGATATATGTGAAAAAAATATGATTGGGACCTTTATCAACGTAAACACACGTTGTGCCGTACGCTGCTACAAATCTTGTGGACGTCGCTTCCATTGTTCGTCATTTTCAGTAGCTACAGGTTGTGCCGCACGCTGCTGCAAATCTTGTAGACGTCGCTCCTGTTGTTCGTCATTTTCAATAGCTACACGTTGTGCCGCAGCTGCCGCAAATCTTATAGACATCGCTCTTGTTGTTTGTCATTTTCAGAAGCTACACGTTGTGCCGCACGCTGCCACAAATCTTGTAGACATCGCTCCTGTTGTTCGTCATTTTCAGTAGCTACACGTTGTGCCGCACGCTGCCACAAATCTTGTAGACTTCGCTCCTGTTGTTCGTCATTTTCAGTAGCTACACGTTGTGCCGCACGCTGCCACAAATCTTATAGACATCGCTCCTGTTGTTCGTCATTTTCAGTAGCTACACGTTGTGCCGCACGCTGCCACAAATCTTGTAGACATCGCTCCTGTTGTTCGTCTTCAGCGGCCACAGGCAACCTCTCGTGAAACATCTAAATCACAAGACCTTTCTACTCGAATAATGTTAGTCAACTTTTGCAAGACTCTTACTTTACACTACCGCACTACGTGTGGGACGAGCGGAAAGCTAATTATTTTCATGGTTTTCTTGAAATGAGTCTTGCTTGTCGGTCGATCACTATTTTCTTCAAGGTATTCTTGAGACGAGTCGCGGCTGCGTGGATTTTGATTGTGTATAAGCGTTTATTTTCTTCTTCTTTTAGGCATTTTGTCATGTAAGTAAACAATTGATTTTATATATAATACGTCTACGATAACGCCAAATAACGTCAAACCAAAAACTCATTGGCTTAAAGTTTGTTGCTTAGCAACGCTTTATTGTTGCTGTGTCGGTACAGCAATGGGGAAATTCATATTCTTATGAAATTGTAGGAGATTTTCATTGCTTAAAAACACGGAAAAAACAACTTTTTTAAAAACCTAGCCAGATCGTTTTATCGCCCCCGAGGGTAGGCAGAGTTGTGAAGTAGTACCCACATACCCACTTTTCGCCAGAAATATATTTTTAGTGTCAACGAGACACATGAATCTATCGCCGTTACTCAAGCACGACTATACATACGTCTTTGATTTGTTTCTCAAACATATGCAGGTTTCCTTTCGACATTCTCTTTGACCTTAAAGCTAGTGGTGTGACTAATCACCGTACTTAAGCACAGAAAAACTCATTGATACAGTCGGGATTCAATCTTTGTGTTACAGGCAGCTACTAGAACAATTCGCACCACGTCTCTTAATTAAAATTATAGCTAACAATTGTAATAACAAAGTTAGTCTTGTTTTGCACCCAAAACCTTCCGAACCGATACCAAACTGCAATCGAACCGTCGGTTATTGGATTACTCGAAACAAAATCGAGTTGGTACCGTCCTTTGGGGGATAGTTGCTACGCATGACTTTTTCTAATTGTCTGAACTTGTTGAATGTAGCTTGTGGCGATTTGGGTTTAGAATTTTCGTTTTTTTTCATGGTGTCTCGTAAATTGTGTTATTGTTTGTAATTTTGGAACTATTTTGTGCAGTAAAGGCAGGTATGCAATTGAATGAAATACATCTTTGAATACGTTTCAACGAACAAAACGTTTGAAGTGCATATTTTTATACCACAACGATAGCAACAAGCATGCGGACCGCCTGATGGTAAGCGGTTACCGCCAACTACAATCGTTTCATTATATATAATACCTCTGAAGTAAGCCGCGAATAAAGTTCAGTTATTCGGAGAGATACCTACTGAGTCTTGCATCCGAAAACTGTGGGTTGGGAAATACGCAACACTACATTTTAATGAATGATGAAGAGATGAAGAAACTGATGAATGTGGACGAAGCCTCTATACTCTCTGCCTACTCCGTTAGGGACTCTGCTTGATGATATGTATGTATGTATGTATGTACATTTAAATACATAATAGTATATATCGCCACGCCTTCCCACAGTGGTCTCCGAAGAGGTGGGCAGAGGCGTGTACCTAGTACCCCACCTTCCGCTGGAGATTTATCTCAGGTACCCCTGCCTACCCCTTTGAGAACCCTTGTGGGAAGGATATAATAAAAGATATAATATTATTATTATTATTATTTTAACAGGCGACGCCGCATGTCCCGCTAGTACTAAGCAAACAATATGCTTATATCTTATTAAAAGCATAATTTTTTGTAAAAATGTAAATAGCATAACTTTCCAACAACAAGTCCCATTACTTCTCTTCAAGTCGCATAAACACAAGTGGCTAATTTATGGGGTGCGTCCATCCTAACCATCCGAACACTTTTCTGACAACGAGAACTGCCCATTAAACTTTTCGCACCCCATTAAGGCACGCCCAAACTGCGATTTGTAACCGTGCGTCAGTACTAGGCTGAAATTAAAGGGCTGTTGCGATTGTGCGACAAGCGCATGAACCCTGGTTGTTGCAACTGACACCTAATGTTTTGTAATTAGCAAAGTGATAATATTATAAAACTGCGATTTGTATTGACGAAGATATCTACTTCGTCAACCCTTATGGGAAGGACAAGGTTTCCGAAGGGGTCGTTAGAGGTGTCAAAAATGCTTGCATGTAATTTCGCTGGAGATATATTTAGGTGACAACCTTACAGATGGCGAGTCTGTCGTCATTTCTCAAGTAAGAGTGAGTTTTCTCTCTTTTGATGATTTTCTTGACCACAAAGATAAATGACAATACTTCCCTAAGTTCGCAAAAAGTAAAAAAACTCAATAGTAGCAAAATATTTTTGCCAACGAGTGAGGTAAGTATATTTTTTATTCAACGTATGCAATTTTCCTATCGAATATTTTCATCATCATAGTTAAGTTTGGTGAAAATATTAGTACAACAAGACTGGTAGCTGTTACCTTACTTTGTTATTTATAGACTGCTATATAACTTTATATTAGAAGAAAGACAACTAGTGAAGTAATTGCATGTTGTAATGCGCTTGCGAGAATACTGCAATGGATAAACATACCCTTAAAGTAAACAAGCCGCGCTCCGCGATTTCACCGCCTAATATTATATTTTTTTAGTAGTTTTTCGGTATAAATAATAATAAATAAAAAAAATATATATATTCACCAACAAATGCTACATAGCAATCATTTAGTGATGACAATCCTAGTAAGTAAGTAATACCTGTAGCAGGTTGCCAGCGCTCTTCCAGCCGATTTGTTTTACATAGTTTTGTACAATAAAAATAAAACTGAATACAAAATAAGTTGAGCTTGTGTGTGTATGTTTGCGTGTGTGTGTGTGGTATATTTCATTCAATCTAGATCAGTCGTTCTTCCGTGATTGAGTAATGAATATTCATACCTACTTAAAAACTTATAATATTAGTAGGATGGTAGAATGCAACGCGTGTCGAGGGCATATGAAATATGCATGTTTTGGGCACTACTATAGAGTGCGCCTGACGAAATTCTAATGAGCTTTCGACGCAAGTGTACTTGGTTATTGATAACAAGGGTATTAGTAGGTAGCCGGGTGGTTTAAGTAGTCACTTCGAAAGTTGAGACTAAGTTCTGAACAGAAGATATTTTTCATACGTCGAAAATCACGTTAAGAAGTCTGCTTACGTTTCACGAGCGATTCAAATATTATGTAGAATCGTGTCTGAGATCTAGCGATAGACACGCCGTCGGCCACGTCCAAGCCTAAGCGTAGTTCCGGTAAGAATACGGTTTCATTATACCTACGGGAACCGATTATAATATCGACTTTTTAACAGGTATTTAGTTGCACTAAAAATATATGCCTGACCTAATATACCTATACATATACCTATTCATTATATGAAGCGTTTAAAAGTGATTGAAATCAAGAATGGAATACCAATAAGTTTTGAGCTCAGACAAAATATGTTTGTCTTTAAAAAGTAATGCCATTTGATACGCGCCTTTATAAAAATTAATAGCCCTGTAAGTACGCCCACTGTTATATAACATATTATTATATAGCATAGTGGTAAATTACTAGAATCTACGGTCATCACATTAATAGCACAATCCACAAATAGCGACAGGAAGTCAATGTGACTAGATTCTGGTCAAATCTTCGTTCATTCACATTTTGCACAAAACTATGCTACTTCCTTTATTTTTTGTAACACATGAATATATGTGTGCATGTATGAATGTATGTACATATATGTATATATATTATACTCATTCGTTTAATTATATCTAATATATATATACATATACACTATCTTGTTCAAGTCATTCGGTTCATAAAATTCTTCTATTCTGGGTTGGAAGCCAGCAGCGCATCGCCGTTAGCATCGTGATTTTTCTTATAATTTTTTTTTCATTTATTTTCCTTATCCGACTGATTATCCTTCTACGACCGAAAGTAAAAGGTAGTTAAGGTTTAGACATTGATAATTTTCTGCTAAAATTATTAAAGTAATATTGCATCAGCAGTTGAAGTACTGCTTGAATATGTTTATTGTTTTCATAGCTAGAGCTAACGTAACGTTAACGTAAAGTTAACGTGTAAATTAACGTCCGTCCCTTTATTATCTTCAAACTACGCGCGTGTATGTAACTTTGTAGGAGTAGCTGTTATGTGATAACCCTGTGACCATTTATGCGTGCAAATGGCTGGATGGTTTGTACCCAATTGACTCTATAAAGAAAAACCTCACTTGTATGATTTGAAGCCTGCAAATACGTCGTTTTGTCAGTCTATGAATTTTATGCAAAATTTTGTCGAGAAATCTTCCTTGAATGTACTAGGAAACGTGACTCGAAACGGAATATTGTTCCTTTCTTTGTGTTACGTGTTTCCTTCCGCGAACACTCAGGCTTTGGAATTTACTCCCCCTTGAGGCTTCATCACATGGAGTTATAAGAATAGTGTGATAACACCCCCTATAATAATACCCCCGTGTGATAATACCCCCGATAAGTATAACCAGAAAAAATATTATAGCGCAGAAACTAATAAAATACAGCTGACCAAGGCACAAAGAGAAAATATGTTGAAAGAACAACAATGATTCTTACTTTTAAGATAAACTGTTATTAATGATGATAATGTACGACTAATGATAGCAAGTATCATAATTTACCCAAAAAAGATTTGTTCTTACAACGAGTTCATTAAGAATAACACCGCAGAATTAATTGTATGACTTGCTAATCGCTACGAAAGGGTATTGGACTAACATAATTGTGAGTAAATCTGTAAGGATAAGTTCACGCTGGAATACAAAATACTCATTATGCTCAATGGGGCGAAGCAGTACATCGTTACAGCGTGGCGTTCTTCAAGAAAGGTGTGAAGAGATTCCTGCAAGGTCGGCAGTGCGCAGCGGTAACCGCTTATCATCCGGCGGACTGCATGATTGTATGCCACAATTGTAGTATCTAAAAAAACATCGAAGAACAGATTGTAAATTTAATAGTCACAGGGTCGCCCCATAAGTATTACAATACTGCTACCTGGACACCAGTAGGGGTCTTTTTGGGTTTATAAACGCGCTGCTAGCGTGGTCTACGGACTAGTATTCTCTATCCTTACAAGGATCCATGGGGCCATGTCTACAGAGATACTTCTTTGGGAAGGGTCTGAAAAGATTTTTGGCAGCGCTAGAAATCCTTCGTGTTTCGAGCGTTCATAGCCAAGGGTCATCACTTACATCAAGCGGACCTCGTGCTTTTTGGCAATCTTAATGGAATAAATGCAACACGCCGTTTCTTAACAGTGAGTACATTGCCAATTAAGTCATCAAGAACATCTTTGTTATTTGGAATTGTTATTGAGAACTACACGTAGGTACGCTTACAGATTTGCGTAAATATGAGTAAAGTATACATTGTACGATGCCAAGAATCAAATGACATGCAAAAAGAAGTCTTAGCCCAAGAGTTACGACAGACTTTGGCTTGTATTTTTTCCTATTCAAACAAATTGTACTGTACCAATATCAGCGCTATAGCCCACGCATCTATTGTTACAATTTCAATCAATTCTTAAAGTTCCACCTCTTTACGAAGTTTGAATTCTAACGTTTAATTAAAACCCAACTAAAAACAAAACTTTAAGGAACGGATATTAATTTGAATTCAAAGGTGTCTCTTTAACTTTAAACATATTAAGTTTGGCAGAATATTTGAGCACGAAACAAAAGTGGAAATTCTTGGTATTATATTTGTAAGCAATAATACCAAGCCAACACTGAATTGCGATCTCTTAATTAAATCAATAGACCTCTGCAGGTGATCATAAAGACGCCATGTTTTTGAGTAATACTTAATAATCACAATCAGGATTTTTTCCAAATTTTTTAGACGATAATTATACATTATGCAACGAGATAGACTCAAAGTCTTCTCAACTAATCAAATAAACATGAAAAAAGTGCGTACAATTTAGGTAACAAACTAAAATTCGTTCGTCTCTCAAGACGATCAAGTTGTACGGGATAGATTTTTTGCTGAATCAACACGTAGCTAGTATATGAATTAATAGAAACACAAAGAAGCAATCCAACTACGTAGACCCAATTGATCGAACAGTCAAAGAAGAACCTTAAAAATATACAAAACCGGCTAGCATGTAAAAAAAAATATGATGTGATTCAATCTGGATTACGCGAAAGAGGTCTCTTAATCCTGAGAGGACTAGCAAAGAGAGTAGTTTCTTACTGCCTACACTGCTTATACATGAAATATATACGTATGGGATGAAATTTAAACGCTTGACAGTCGTCCATGATGGTATCATGGCGATACTGTCATATGTACATATGTATGTAACATTGGTAAGTATCGAAATATACCCCAGACGAAAACTGTCATTACAACACTGCTTAACCCTGTTGAATAATGAAGTCCATTGATTTAATATTAATTCAACAGACAAGGATAAGCTTATATGTAAAATTATACAAAGCGATTACAGATTAAAACCGATTTTCCATTCGTTATGCTTACAATACATTGCTCAGTCGATTCGCTTCAATATAAATTGATTTTATTACAAGTTTGGTAATTCATTTATAATTGGGGTCTAGACTAGATCACCTCGAGCTGAATATGTTGTGGGTCCGCTACCCTTCAATTATGTACATTGGAAAGGACTACATATGCACAATACG
>JACCPG010010644.1:0-16318 GCA_016069955.1 Drepana arcuata | reverse complement strand
AAAGCAACGATTTGCTTAGAGACAAATAATATAAATAAAACTGATAATGTGAAGGTGCCAACAGTGTGGCAATGCTGCCGGCCTTCTTGGCAATTTCCCGCGCGACGAATTGTGACGGGTGTTTTATTCGGCTTTAAATTAATTTAGTAGCGTTGTTTAATTTACCTATGAGAAGTTCTAATTGCGTACAACTTTATATACAATGGAGACTAGTCAACGTTATATATTTATGTAACAATATAGTAATACACCATACCGCCATGTGCATTGAATAATTTTTGTTAAACTTTGTAATTATTAAGGTAGATGCCCTTAATAATTCATTTAATGCCAAAATTATCAGCGAGGGAATGTAATGCAAATAAAATGTATTGGGTTTAAAGTTAGCAAGTAATGTTTCTCCTCTGTTTACTAACAAAAGAATCCTTTAATATATTTTTTAGCTACCGAGCGAGCACATTATTTTAATGTTGGTAACTTTGTTTGTGGATTTTTTCTCGAACCTTCGCAGGGCACGTTCAAAAAGTTCCCGCAAACAGACCAACTTTCAGATTAATGACTTGTAAATAAACCTCCGTGGAGGATTGGCGAAATTTTTCTTTATTCACGTATTTTCGCTAAATGGCAGAGACTGGGATGGCTTGGTAAATACGAACAGTTATTTTTATAAACAACTTAAGCTTAACCGCCTTGATTCGCTCAGATTACTTTTAAATTCTCGCGGTAACCCCCAAAGGAGTAGGCAGATGTGTAACACCCTCTCTTCACCAAAGATATATTTACGTGTCAATGTGACATATAGTTTCTCAAGCACGCCTAGACATACAAACATCTTTGACTTTCGAAACGTATGCAGGTTTCTTGTCGATGTTTTCCTCCACAGTAAAACTAGTGGTGTGCTTAATCAATACACACGCGCCTTCCTACATGGGTTTCTGAAGTGGTAGGCAGAAGTGTATAGGTAGAACCCACACCCACCTCCGCCAGAGTATATTTTAGGTGCTAACGTGACAACTAAGACTATACATACGCCTTTGAATTTCTTCTCAGACGTTTGCAGGTTTCCTCACGATGTTTTCCTTCGCCGTAAAGCTCGTGGTGTGACTAATCACTTAAGTTCAGAAAAAACTCATTGGTACACTTAGGATTCAAACTAACAATCTTTGCGTTGCAGACGAAAGTTCAAATCGGCTACCACCTTTCATCCTGAAAATCGCACTAAAAGCTAGTGTTTTGTAAAGATGAGATAAAGAACTGCAGTGTCTAGTGAATTTAATTTCCATACGGGCGCTTTGTCTCGATGCAGTGTGGTCTATGGTAATTTTTTTAGACCTTTCTACCTGCGGAAGATTAATGCTTTTGACATCGTTTATGCCTTGTGTGGAGAGAGCATTTAATCAATGGCCAGGTTGCTCTTATGGGAG
Organism: Drepana arcuata; assembly: GCA_016069955.1. Lineage (NCBI taxonomy): Eukaryota > Metazoa > Arthropoda > Insecta > Lepidoptera > Drepanidae > Drepana > Drepana arcuata. The sequence continues at coordinate 14,894 of JACCPG010010644.1, read as the reverse complement.
GATAATTTTTATAAACTTATATTTATTTCTTATTTTATTTATATAGGCCGAGTGGTTCATGTAGTTGCCTGTAACACACAGATTGTAAGTTTTTCTGAACTTAAGTAAGTAAATACGGTGATTGATTGTTGAACATCAAGAGGAAACCTGCATACGTTTGAGAAGAAACTCAAAGACGTATGTATAGACGTGCTCGAGTAACGGCGATGTAATGCAAATTAAGTCATAAGCTTTTGAAGAGTTAAACATATGATAAACATTCGATGAAGAAACAGTTACAAATATCATCAGTATTTGAACAATATCCCTTTTAATGTCGTCTTCTTACCATTGTATATCAAAGGTATATCAAGAAGAACCAGCGCTCTACAAAGACAACAAAATCGGTCCAGCCGTTTACGATTCTATAAAGGACATACGGACAAACATTATTTTTTATATATATAAGTAAATCCGTTGGCAACTCACTCCAAGAGTCAGGTCTCTGTAGACTTACACTCTTCTTTCTCTTCAACATCCATCACTCTTTTGAACATGCTCGCCGGTTAGTGGGTGTCCATAAATTACGTGAGGTGTATTTTTTAATTTTCTGTCCCTCCCTCCCCCCTGGTGAGATATTGTGAGATTTTATTCAACCCCCTCCCCGTACCCCTAATCTCACGTGAGATTTTTCAAAATGTGAGTTTCTTACGTAAACGCGTTGGATTTTTATTGTAAAAAGAAAAAACGACTAGTTAAGACTAGCAATCAATATTGCTGAGAGTTTAATTATAAGATTAAACTTGCGCATGTTCAATCTGGATTAAATGGACCAAAATAGTAAATTTTTTTTTGTTTAATCAGAAAAAGAATTGCGTGATATTTGCCGAGACCCCCTCTCTCCAACGTAAGATTAGATTTGACTCGACCCCCTCCCCCCCTTAAACATCTCAAGTAATTTATGGACGCCCCCTTACCAGTACTCTTGATAAACCCATTCTTGAGTTTACAACAGATTTGATCTAATGGATATGAAATACCCAATAAAACAGACATACAATGTAATTAAAACGCTAATCAACGGCGGATAGATGCGCAACCCTCAGACTCGGTTAATTTAAATGTAAAGTCTGCGACTATGTGGCACCATTTTAATTAAAATCTCTTTGTAAATGAGTATTTATCTCCTTTGTTTGAGGCCTTTTGAACAGCAGGAAAGGAAGACCTGCCTTTTTTTAGCTCTACAGATGTTACCAACTTGTAATGAACGTCATGTACATATATATATGAGGCGTGGTAACATTGATAGTACCTAGTATTTATTCATTAACCGTAATTCATGTATCTAGAGAGAACTGGTGTTGGTTACTACGAGAGGGGCTCGGCTTAATGAAATGTGCATGCTTGTTTGCCACGTTTGTGGTATAATACATATTTTTATATATATTTCTTCTGTGCGTGTGCGCACTGGACTAAACGGCTGGATTTTAATGAAATTTTCTGTGTGCCTTCAGATGGATTCGAGAATAGTTTAGATCTAAAATTGGACCCGATAGGAGGAGCCGCTGGGTCCGCTGGGCTTTATTTTTTTCACCCAAGCGAAGTTGGGCGGGACCGCCAGTACATATATATATATATATCTTCATATAAATTATTCTAATGTATCGGTGTTTTTGACCTCACGGTTGGACCGAGAAATTTTATGTACATATTTGTGTGGGTCCCTAGATGGTTTGAAAATACAATTGGATCCGATAGGTGCCACTGCGATTTTGCTTCAGGAATTTTTGTATTTTCGGTCACAGTCATGGACCATCTGTCACGTGGCCACCTAAATATATCACCTGCGAAAAGAGACATAGGAGAATAAAAATGAGCTATGCTTTCATGACATTATGAATCGAGGCTTAATAAACCGGATACAATCGTAAAATGACACCAATCAAAAGCATTTCGTTATAGAAGCCTATGATGAAAATAATACATAATGTAAAAGTAATAGCTTTCAAGTAATTAACTCCAAAGGAGGATTAAGGAAGAAAAAGCCACCTGGATAACTTCCAATTTTTCTCATCAACAATTTTTAAGGAAATGCCTTGAAATTAATTGGGGGCAGGACTGACTCGTTTCGCTAATGGGTAGGGGCCCTTTAAAATAATTATATCTTGCCCCACGCTTCAGAATGGTAGCGTGAAAAAAGTTTGACGGGAGTTGGTCTCTTGAGTAACATTGGAATTATATTTCATGTATTTTAACGAGATCAGCCGTCGTAGCCGTGTGGTTCGAGTTGATGCTGCAACACAAAAATTGCAAGTTCGAATTCCGACTGTACAAATTAGTTTTTCTGAACTTAAATACAGTATATTAGTCGCACCCTCAGACCAATAAAAAAAGATTCTTTTTTTATTGGTCTGAGGTCGCACCACGAATTTTAGGGTGAAGGAAAACATCGAGAGGAAACCTGAATATCCTAAAAAACTAAAAATTCAAATGCGTAAGTATACGTAAGTATAGTCGTGCTTGTAACGGTGTCGGACTCGCCATATATCACGTTAGCACCTAAAATATATCTCTGGCGGAAAGTGGGCATGTGGATACTTCCATCACTATATATATACTTCAGTATATTTTAGCTCTTCGATTATTCATACTATAAATGCGCAAGTCACTCTGCCTATTTGTCTGTTTTACTGTTACAGTACAATACACACATATATTGTAATAACTGGTCACCTGAAACAAGTGCCTGCTGTCTTCCAGTGAACGGCTAGCAAAGTTCTAATTATTGCAAGCACCTATGTACCCACTACCACGTTGCCAAATCTCACCGGGCTCTCTAACGAGCTGCTCAGGCGATAATTGGCCCAATATCTGCTTAGGCACGTTCACGTAGAGGTCGGCAGTTAATAACATTCACGTATGATTTAGCCATCGGCTTTCTAAGTCGAGGACTCGTAGTTGGAATTTTATTCAGATTGGATTTTATACATTGCTGTCGACATTGGCTATTTATAATAATTTATATTAAGCTCTTTCAATGTAACTGTTTCCATTGCTATTCGTCCTGTAAAATCTCTTGGATCTCCCTCGATACTATGACACGTATTTGCTATTTAATTATATTTGCTATTCGCCTTCCCGGAACTTCCCCGAAAGGGTAGGCAGAGGCAGAGGGGTGATAACAGCTCTTGTTCGTAGTACGTCGCCGTTTCTTAATTGCTATAGCATCATTGTAATATTTTTCTTGTGAGTTTTATACGAGATACTTTTCTGATTAGTTCTTTTTTATGGCAAATACTTTACTTTAAATCTTTGCTAAAAACTGAAAAGTAGGGTGAGTTATTTAGTTCCCTTATACGCAATAAATATAAAACAGAATTAGATTATGAAATTTGACATAGAATATATCAGAGAAAAAAAACGAATGAATAACCATTTTCAATCGCAATTATTTAAAAAATATACCAACATTTTCGTATTTTTTTTAAAGCGTAAACAAAAGCGTCACAGCTGATTCGGTCGCGGAATGGCGTCGAACTCTTTGGCGGGAAATGTCAAGGGACAATCGCCATTTTGTAGTATGGCGTCGGTTATTTCAACTTTCGTTCAAAAAGAGCCATTGTTCGTAATATCGACCTTAGCGCGTTTACGGGTCAGCGAATCTTTTATTTGCGTTTTAATTTGTTTGCAGTTTGTTATACACAGGAGGATATATTATGTGTTTGTTGTTTTCATTTGTTCTTTTTTTATTATTTGTCACTTGCTGTTCCCCGCATCTGCTTAAATACTGATTTAAATGGTCCCTTTTTCTAGATATGTAATGTGTATTATCAATCTATGCCGAATTTCATTAAATTACGTTCAGTACTTTTTGCATGAAAGAGGAGCAAGCATAGTCACAAACTTTAAAGCTTACAATTTTAGTAGGTCACAGTTAGTGGGACATTGAGCAATTATAATCAATTTGATTAATGTTAAGTGTCCCGTGGTAACAGAGAGAATAGGCCCTATGTTTTTTATACCATAAAGATAGCAAACAAGCGTACTCTATTCTCTTTTCCTACCCCACATGAGATCCTCCCGTGGGGAGGGAGTTGTATGTATGTACTAGATATAACTTAAAATGTGGATGTAGTAGTAAAGATAATCTAAACTGTATAAGTTGGCACTGCAATGGTATCTACGCTATTCATTGCTTCTCTATTTACTTTAATTGTTGCCAAAAAGAGCAGAATGTAAAGTAAATCGTGGAATATGGCCACCAGCGGAACTGTAAATAGGTGACAGTCGCAAAGAACTGCGAACGACTGGCTCCTGTACAGAGTTCATACAACACAGATCAAGAAACTTTTGGATAAGAATAATTTTTATTAAATTTGTTGTTCACTGCATCGCACCTAGTTTCTTAGACAAGCAAGAGTTAAGGCGCACAGAGTAGAGTGCCAACTCTTTTGTTTTTAATAATAGCATATTTTGTTTTAAAAAAGCAATATTAGGGAAACTTATTTCACGTATTTTTGATTTAGAGGTATGAACAAAAACTGAGAAGAGCCCTGGTGGCCGAGTGGTTCGAGCAGTTGCCTGCTACGTAAAGGTCGCAAGTTCGAATCCCGACTGTACCAATGACTTTTACTGAACTTAAGTACAGTGATTAGTCACACCACGAGCTTTACGGTGAAGGAAAACATCGTGAGGAAACCTGCATACGTCTGAGAAGAAATTCAAAGGCGTATGTATAGTCGTGCTTGAGTAACGGCGATGGACTCGCCATCTGTCACGTTGGCACCTAATATACCTCTGGCGGAAAGTGGGTGTGTGGGTATTACCTATACACCTCTTACCCCTTCGGGGACCTCTGTGGGAAGGCGTGAAGATATATTATATATTATAAGAAACTGACGCTCTGCTTTCTCTACCTACTTTTCTAGAAACGCCGAGTTATGTGTGTATTTAAAAAGATCTGTCTGCCAGACGAAGAAACGGCCATACAAATCCGCGGTTAATCTTAAGACCGGACTTATGTGTCTGTAATAATGAAGGCGACGTCAAACTTAGGAGAAGCTGTTAAACTAAATAATATTTCAATACATCAGTACAGTTCAACCCAAGTACGCTCAGCTTACTTGTCCAATATTTTTGGCTCCGTGGTTTTCTCCCAAGGATGGGTCGGTGCAGGCGCGGTAAACATTTGGTCGCCCGGTCGCAGCGGTAATGTTACTAAATGGGTGAGTTCAGTTGAGTACCCCTGCTTCCGAAATACGGGCGCACTGAGCTACCATCCTTGCCATCCGACTATAACATTTTATATTTTATTGTGAATATTTTGTCCCTTGCAGCCTTTGCCAAGTTGCAAAGAATAATATATGATTTTCCCATCTCTTCTATAGTGTTGAATTTACATTATAAATATTTAGGTAGGTTAGATTTTAGTTTAAAATAATTGTTACTTGTCATGGTTTTTGTGTTGAATGGTCTCTCGTGGCGTGAGTTACGAAAACTCTCGCTCCTTAAACGAGTAATGGCCATACCGAAAGGCCTCCAGCTAGCAGCTCATTAGGTGCTAAGCAAACAGCCCCCCTTAGGGGCACATGTAAGTGCCTGGCTCGAGGCCTTGGTCTCGTCATTGCCCGGTTAAGTAGCAAATATTCCCAGAACTCACGCTACGGCAGACTATAAAAAAAAACCTCTTAGGGCTCAGGTACACGATGCTCGTTGTGCAACTTGAGTGTAGGTGTAGTTACCGAATGCGTGCGGAAATCATCGCGGGATATTTCCTTGTCGCGTCTCTGTTGATTAGTTTCATGCTACTATTATTTCTCTCAACGTATCTGATTTATGCAACTGTTCGTAACACAATCACTGGTCATATTATGACTTTATTGCGCAGTCCATCCCTTGCAATTCACAGACTTTCGGTTTCTATGGAAGCTACATCCCAGGATATTAATTGAAATTGTGTTTCATAAATTACATTTTAGGTCAAGCTGGCTGGCAAGCAAGGCTGTAAACTTTGTTGGTTCGCGAATAGGCCCTGGGCTCTCTGTTGTACCAACCGAATGATACAGTTCGAATTTGCTACATACTTAGCTCAAGCTTAAGGGTAAAGGATAGGTTCTTCAGGGTAGGTGTGAGGAAAATTTTGTGCAGGTTTCCGTTTATGTCCAGCTAGCTTGTATCCATGTTATATATCCGCGCCTTAAATTATATAAACTAAAAGACTTGTATCCGTATCATGAAAAAAAATTACTCATCCATGTTTTTTTTCCACATTTATACTTATTATCTATAGTAGCACTAATGCCTTATTTATTCTATACCATCAAAAATTAAAGAATAACAAAGGTGAATCACTTTGTATGTACAAAACATTTATGAAACCACGTTATGCAAAATCAGTACCGGCAATTTATTCATACACACACGTTACGTTAAGTGATTTATTGGATGCACAAAAACTGTATAAAATATTGATAGATATTCAAAACAAATGGTTGCAGGCGAAATAAATAAAATGATACCGTAGCTTTCGAAAAAGTTTTTTTTTTATATTGACAAACTACCAGTCGTAATCCAAGCAAAGCTTGTTGGTACTAGATAACGATATACGAACTTCTTCTTTAATTTTAGCATGAGCATTACTCTTGTCGTTATACTTCATGAAGCTCCCTTCATTTTTCTCTGCCCAGAGTTGTGTTGGCTCTGTAAATTTTTGGTGTTCTTGAATTATGATTGCTATACTTATGGATAATCCGAATTCCAAATGGCACTTAAGTAAAGTTGTGACTTGCATTTAAGAATAACCAAAGTATCCTTTCCCGTCACCCAAACTTAAAATAATTGCCAGTATCTTGAAAAATAACAACCCATAGAGAATGTAAACAAGGAGTATAAATATTTGAAATAAGAACTCCAGTTTAGAGCGGGCATAAAATTAAATATCCGGAAAGAATCAGGGCGTTATCTGTAATAGAAATCTGTGAATTTATCGGCTTTGCGGCTAGCTTGTACTGGCTTTGGAATGAAATATAGGCTGAAACGACGGTGGTTGGTGCATGTTCTTTTTTCAACAACGCAGAGCATTCGTATTGAACGATTTTTGAACTATATTTTTGTTCTGTTTAGGTTCCGCAGACATAGATATTGATGATGCTCGTGGTCCTTGTGGTGCTAAACAAGTTGCACCACTGGTGTTGCGAGCATCCATAGATGGCGGCAACCGCTTACCATCAGGCGGATCGCGTGCTTGTTTTCCATTCTAGTGGTATAATAAGCATCAGATTTAGCGGATTACCTGGTCAAAATTTGACTTGTCCGATTGGAACTGTACCTACCCCCTTTGTTGAAGTTCTCGTATATCTTCACTGCTGTATAAAGACCACCAATCACTGCGCACTGTTTAGAACTCAATAACTCATTAGTAATTGTTTGGAGTTATAATAATAATAAAATAATAATATATCCTCACGCCTTCCCACAAGGGTCCCCGAAGGGGTAGGCAGAGGTGTATAGGTATACCCACACACCCACTTTCCGCCAGAGGTATATTAGGTGCCAACGTGACAGATGGCGAGTCCATCGCCGTTACTCAAGCACGACTATACATACGCCTTTGAATTTCTCTCAGACGTATGCAGGTTTCCTCTCGATGTTTTCCTTCACCGTAAAGCTCGTGGTGTGACTAATCACTGTACTTAAGTTCAGAAAAACTCATTGGTACAGTCGGGATTCGAACTTGCGACTTTTGCGTCGCAGGCAACTGCTCGAACCACTCGGCCACCACGTCTTTACATTAATATTACATTTTTACTATAATATATATATGTATATAAAAACATATTTAAAAAATATATAATATAGGGGTCCACCGGTATCGGGATCAGTGTCCAAGGTAGTTAGGGTCCCAGAGAAAGAAATCTCCTCACAATACGTGCCGTTTCGAGCAGTACTGCTTTCTGCATCAGGCACTTGATCCAACTGTCTAACGAGAGCCTCTTGAGGTGTTGGTCGAGGCTCTTTGCCATTATTATTATTATTATTTGTTTTCTTCCATTAGCAAAATCAACTACACTAAGTTAATAAAAAAACCCTAATTACATATAAAACTTGTCTGAACGATATATTATTTTAGGACATTCGTTATTATTAATAAATATCACTCAGTTTCAATCGGGCCATATATATATCCAACGACAAGAAAGGCCTGAAAGCAATTTTCCTTGAACGTTATCACATAAATTGCTTCCTCCGTATGGAAAACTTGTTTAAGGACACTCCCAATAAAAGCGGGATATTTATTTCCCCAAAAGATTAATTTATAGTCTTTTCTTTGGGATATCTCAAGGTTGGGAGCCTTAAGAGTTGCCAGAACTGGCGAGCATATGTGAAGGTACTGATGAGTTTGGTCGAAGCGAATGAGATGTAAGCCTAGAGAGAACTGGCCTTCTACTGTTTCTGCCTGCCACGTAAGGGACTCGTCCTGATGATATGTATAAATTTATGGGTCGTACTGATCGAGCTATTTGGATTGCGAAGTCTGACCCTGACTTTACCAATGAGTATTTTCTTAACGTTTTGACATTACGCCACGAGCTTTATGTTAAAGGAAAACACTGAGAAGAAACCTACATACGTTTGAGAAGGAACTGGTGGGTATATATCTATTGTAATAATATAATAATATATCCTCACGCCTTCCCACAAGGGTAGGCAAAGGTGTGTAGGTAATACCCACGTGACAGATGGCGAGTCCATCGCCGTTACTCCAGCACGATTATACATACGCCTTTGAACTTCCTACTTGCGACCTTTGCGTCGCAGGCAACTGCTCGAACCACTCGGCCACCACGGCTCTATATATCTACCCTTACAATTATTCTTATATATTATCTTACAATTATTATCATGGCTGCCACCACGCAATGTGTTGCTTATTATGCACACAATTTTACGCGGAGTCAGTATGTTAAAATACGAAAACAAATGGAGCTATAATACACCGAAGCATGTGCTTTCGTTGTCTGTTCATCTCACTTCCTCAAAGCACTTAATATATATTTTTCTCTTTCTTTCCGTGTTAAATCATTCGTTTAAAATGTAAAAACAATATAGTTTGCCCAGTAGCAGGTGCCACCAACTCGTTTCACTGTCCGGAACAATGTGCTTCGTTTCCCTTTAAGTTTCTTGATATTGAGAATGGGTGAGATGTAGTATTCGAATATGTATTGTCGAAAATACAGCTTTTTTTTGAGCCGTACTGGTTGAGTGGTTAAAATTGCTGGTTCGAACCACTGATACGCACCAATTATTTCTTTTGAAGTGGTATATCCAGTAGTCCAATACTGGTCTACTTAAAATATTTTTGTGAGAAAAACCCATAAGAAACTGAATAAAGAACTGTCTTTTTTATTTAGATACATTGCACATCTTTTTTTAATATATTCGCAGAATATATTTTACATCACTTATGTTTATATTATAAGACAAAGCAATTATAAAGATATAATACCTATAAGAAGAATAAAGGTCCCGAATCTGTGTCACACGGAAAGGTGCCAAGAAAACTGGCGGCATTGCCACGTTGTATGGCAATGCTGATTCGCTGAGTGAAATATTCGCCAGCCCTCTTTAAACGAGAGGCCTCAAAAAGTTTCCACGAGACACCCTAATAAAAATGAAGAGCATCTCAAAAACGTAGTCTTGGCTCAAGGTATATTTAAATGCTGAAATTATCTATGCCTGATATTATATATGTTTAGAGTATTTAGGGTGGTACAGTGAATACCTGTTAAGTAATAAAATTATGCCATATGAGGGGTGACCTCATAAGTCCTTACAACATCAGCGTACACTGTACACATTTTATGTGAGGGAAAACATATCTTGCGCCACACAGACGTAGAGCTCATTTCGAATGCACGCACCCTTGTCTCCGTAATACAAGCTGAGAACTCACGGTAAATTCAACACGAGAGATATTTTCATTGCATTTTGTTCGCGTTTGTTACTAAAATACCAAGTGGAATAAAAGTGATTTCAAATTGTATTCAGTGTTTGTCTTAGTCTATGGGGTTGTTTCAATGTAGGTTAATTCTTTTCTAAGGCGTCCTTTTAACAATTTGATATTGTTGTCGCGATCGTCAATTGTTTAGGTAGCACAATTATTCCTCTCAAGTTATGGTACGTTGACGATGAAGTGCATCTAGTGTTGCAGGCGCCTTTAAGCTAAGGTAACCGCTTACCATCAGATATACCTCTTCTAATTATAAAAAAAACTAATGTTTGGTTACACCTTAACCTACCTACTCCTTTGGCAACCATGATGGTCAAAGCTCTGGTCTGCGAATCTTGAAGTCGTAGGTTTGAGTCCCGCAGTTGGCAGGAATTTGTGTGACGATAACTTGGACTCTTTGCCGTCGCAATTGTATATAGTTCTGCACATCTTCCCATTAGGGTTCCCGAAGTTGTAGGCAGGGGTGTGTAGTTAGTACACACCCACTTGCCGCCAGAGATAGTCCATCGCCAATATTCAAGCATTACTGTACATACGTCTTTGCATGTCTTCTCAAACGTATCCAGGCAACTGCTTGAACCACTCGGCCACCACGGCTCGTCATTCAAATAGATAAGCATACTTAGTTTGAACCAGGGCCCTCAGCATCACTATTTCTCATCCTACATACGTACTCTAAATACTGTAATGTCTACGAGCATCTTAAAGCAGGGGTGGATCAGGTGCGTACATTTGTACTGCTGTGATACATTTATCATCTTGTAAATTCATGTGACAAATTCCCTGAGAAAATTACCAAGCTTATTATTGTTTTGATGGGTGTTTGTTTTGTTAATCACTCATTTAGTTTGCTTCAGATCTAAAATTAGGTCTCAGTTTGTCACACTGTCGGATTTAGCATGCCTGTAGTCCATAGCTATCATAATTAAATATTCGGTAAGGCAGAATCTGAGTTCGATTCCCGTTTGCTACGCATTTTACTGATACTTGAGCATCCTTGATTAGTATTAAAAAAAGTAATAATAAAAAAAAGTTTATTTTTTTCACCACTTGACTCAGCTATAACATTATGGTCGTGAGTTCGACTACCTTTTGCTACATATTTTACTGATACCTAAGCCTCCTTGTTAAGTATTAAAAATTTAATAATAATAAAAAAAGTTTATTTCTCACCACTTGACTCAGCTATAACATCATACATTACGTTTAATTACATCAGAATAACATTGCTTTACAATACGTATTACAATATCTGGTTTTTATATTATTTTCTCAACCAAATGGATATTCGTTGGCATCATTTCTCACAATGAGATACCTATTAGAAAAACAATTACAGTTAAAATGTGGTCGTTGTGGAGTTAGTATGTAATATTTACCTGAGTACTATCTATGTATTATAGTATACTTACTTTCGATAGGGGTCCCCGAATAAGTAGGCAGAGGTGTAACTAAACCCACATTTCATCGGAGTTACGTTTAGATGCCAACGTGACAGATAACGAGACCGCCGTTACTGATGTACGAATAAACAAACGCCTTTGAATCTCTTCCCAAAATCGCACGTCACGTGTTGTACAAATCTTTTTTGTCACTACTATTAAATCTGAGTCAAGTAACCTTACCATTAGAGGCTCATATTAAAAACCACTTAAGACATTCCTTAGATGCCGCAGACACAATGGTAACCATTAAGGATCAATATCTGCCAGACGAGTCGATACCATTGGACACCGCCGTTGTTCGAGTAATGGGCCATCCAACAATCGCACCTTGGACCACCAAGTACGAGCGTCAGCTGAACTCCAGCTGTGTGCTATATAAGCTCATCACAGCATCGCCTGTAGGTCATTCTACCGTCATCCTTAGACTTCACTACACGAACACGTGTACACGTGTTCATAATTAATTAAGTTTATATTTAAAATTTGTAATCATAGTTTAAATAAACAAAATTGTATTTTTTTTAAAGTCTTCTCAACCGTATGATTTTAACTTCTGTACAAAATGAATACACAAACAATTGCCAAGTCCGTCCCTGTGCAACGTTAAGTCATGAATACCTCAAGAGCATATGAAGGACTCAACGTATTCATAAACTTGCAACTGCCAGATTTTACTCCACAATGTTTGAATGGAGTACTTCAACGGATGCTTTTGTGGACAAGACGGTAAATTTATGCATGCCTAGGCGTCTATGTACGTGCATGTATTAGGATGCATATAATTATATATAATCATTATCCAATATAAAAAAACCGTGGTGGTCGAGTGGTTCGAGCAGTTACTTACGACACACAGATTGCAAGTTTGAATTCCGAGTGTACCAATGAGTTTTTATGAACTTCTGTACAGTGATTAGTCACACCACGAGCTTTACGGTGAAGGAAAACATCGAGAGGAAATGCTGCATACGTCTGAGAAGAAATTCAAAGGTATAGTCGTGCTTGAGTAACGGCGATGGCAACCACCTGTCACGTTGGCACCTAAAATTTATCTCTTACAGAATGTCGATGTGTGGGTACTACCTACCCACCTCTGTCTCCTCCTTCTGGCCTTGTGGGATGTTGTGAGGGTATATTATTATTACAATATTTTTAGCAACCAATTTGTGTGGTTTTCTATCTATGTATGTCTTGAAAAAAGGTCAGGTCAAGAGTACCTTAAACCGAAGAGCATGAATGAAGAGAATAATTATAGTGGACGAAGCGAAAGAAGTATGTAAGGATCGTAGCAAGTGGAGAGAAGTGGTCTCTGCCTACCCCTACGGGAAAGAGGCGTGATTGTATGTATCTATGTATGTATGTAAATGTATATCACAAAGGTTTATAACATCGGAATTGATATTTTTGTAAACTGAAGTTCATATATTATTCGTGAAGGGTCTCTAACTTGATAAAAGAAGGGCAAACCCACCCTCAGGCCGTTGACCTCAAGTATGTTATTGGCCTAACTTGTTGGGACAAAGAGTAATGGATATATGATACGTTAGTTTTTCTCTCGTTCGTGTAAATGGAATGCAATTTTCTATCTAGCGCGTGAGAGTATTAATCTTGTTTTGTATCTTCGGGAGTCTGATAGATATATACATAAATGCATAGGGCATCCAAGACTAAGGTACAAATACCTGTGTTCATCACACAAATATCTGCCCTCATCGGGAATCGAATACGCGACCTCAAGTTTCGCATTCAGGAACCACTGGACTAGACGGCCGTCCGTCCGGTATAAAGATAGATAAGCTAAGGCCAAGCGTGAGATAGTAATCGCAAGTAAATGTTAGTGCACTAGCGAGTATTAAAGACATCGTTTGTTGCCTAGCAACCGTACGCTCAGGCTGTGGAATGGACAAATGGACAATGTTGAGGTTAACCCTAGAGAGTACGCTTGGAGTTCTTCAAGAAGTGTTTAAAATCATTCCTGCAGTGTGGGAACGATACCTGGTAATACAAGCCTTTATAGACGGCCAGTACCCATTTACCATCAGGTGGGACCAATGCTTGTTTGCCACCAATACGATCTACTGCTAGCATACAATAATATAGTGTTGCGAGCATCCATGAAAATTGCTACGTCTATTAATCATTTCATTGAAGCTTGAAATCAATGGAACGATTCACTACTCACGGTCAGTATTGTAAATGTTAAATCAGATGCTACATAAAATAAATTATGTTGATTGAATTTCTGATTGCAGTTGTAGTATGTTCCTTGTTTGTTAATGCTGCTGAGCCTGTTGTCAATTGTAGAGTAAGTACAATCAATTATTGACGAAGCCATTGCAATTTAACCGCTGTGTTCTAGTGGCTAAGGTCTAATTTATAATTCACATACCGGTGGTCTGCACCAATTACTTTTTACTCGAGTCTATTAATACACATCGAGCTTAAAAGTAAAGGAAGTCATCGCATGATGGACAATATATGTGTTAATAACAATAATAATATATCTTCACACGAGGTGTTTAGGTACCCATACTCCCACTTTTCGCCGAAGATAATTTTTTACTGCTAACGTGACAGATGGCGAGACCATCGCCGTTAGTTAAGCATGACTATGACGGAAAGTGGGTGTGTGGGTATTAACTATACACCTCTGCCTACCCCTTCGAGGACCCTTGTGGGAAGGCGTGAGGATTATTATGAAATAATAAAAAAAAATTCACTCACTAGTACCGGAGTAATCATTTGCGACAAGATGGCGGCCTATGTTTCGAAATACCGCCGTGGCAGCACCAGCCTGTGGAGTTGGAAAAGCATCTAGTTAGTCTCAGGAATAGGTGGGGCAACACCAATGAGACTCGTCGACAGACAAAGGGATTTCAACTAGCATTAGCTAACAGGTAATTAAAGATTTGTTTGAGCTTAACATGGCGGATTCATACAGTCATGATTATATTGTCTTAAAGCATACACACACATATCATCACGCCGAGTCCTTTAAGGAGTAGGCAGAGAGAATAGAGCGCCCGTTCTGTCTAGACCTCTTTCTCATCATGCTCTCATCTACATGCTCGTTTCGAGTACTCTTGACGTTCCCGTCTTTGAGTATCCGATAGATTTGATCTAGACAGGTGGAACGTAGTCTTCTTCTGCCTCTTCTTCTGGACACATTAGTATATTATGAATTTCTATTATCTCAGAATATACCTTTCCTTTTATCCAGTGAAATATCTCGTTACATGGACACGGTTCTGGCTCCATTCCTGGACACATATCACCGGAATATCCAGACCTCGTACCAGCAACTTACTGGGAAGATACTCAAAAGGATTAAGGATGAAATAAGTGGAGCCATTCAAAGGAAGCAGCAGATTTACACAGAGCTGACGAAATTGGCCGACGATTTGCACGTGCCAGGTAATTGGTATGATGTGAGGGTGTGATTGCACGAAGCCTGCCTTATG
>JACCPG010010643.1:0-18290 GCA_016069955.1 Drepana arcuata | reverse complement strand
TAAAAATAATTTATTTGTATAGTGGGGTAAAACACCCCCGCTGCGGGCTGTTTGGTCGGGTCTGCATCCATCATCATTATATTAACCGATTTAACACTTTTGAACAGATTCTGTGACGGCTCTTGTTGCGGGGGACAAAATACAAAGCTATAACATAACTTACATTTTGTAAGCGCTACGCAGTGCCGACTTTGATCAGCTAGTGTAGGTACAATCAGATCATGTATCGATAGTATTTGATGATTAATAGATTTAATGCTATGGTCTGATTTAAGTCCAGACCATGTATAGCGACAGTTTGACCTAGCCTGTATAGATTTCCACATTTGGTCACGCTCAGGATTATTAATTACAGGATTAGCCGCGTGGAAACTAGGGCATCGTTATTTGATTTCTAATTAAGCCGTCATAGTTTAAGTTGATCAAACAAAACCCGATGCAAAGCACACAAGAAGCTAAAACTCGTTTGGCACCAACAAAAAAAT
The DNA here is from genome assembly GCA_016069955.1 of Drepana arcuata. NCBI lineage: Eukaryota > Metazoa > Arthropoda > Insecta > Lepidoptera > Drepanidae > Drepana > Drepana arcuata. The sequence continues at coordinate 17,805 of JACCPG010010643.1, read as the reverse complement.
TGCAGCGCTACTTTTGGTAGCTTGGAGTTTGAAGTAGTTTGAACCCGTCTGTTGCGTATATGGGCAAACTCCGCCATTATTTTATTACGATAATCTTTACGTCAATTATTTTCCAGCTTACATTAATTGACATGTAACATGTTCGTGTCGTTTTTTTAATATAAATATTTACTTACTGTCTCTATCTCTTTTTCAATTGATTCTATGTACAGCATGTTCAATTATCGGCCGATCAAAATTCAGGAAATGCAATTAAATGTAATGATGCATGTCGATTTTAAAATAGGTATTGATATGCAAAGTCGGGTCATTACCGATGCGGGCGCAGTCCGGCCAGTCCCATGGTTTGTTCACAAATTTTTGTTCGCCAACCAATAAGATACGACCCTAGTTCCAATTACTATTCAACGCTAACAATAACGTTTGTCTACAATAGATCGTGTTTTGTCTAATTTCAACAAATAGAAACAAAAAAAATTGCTGTAATAACCGCGATGTTATATGTTTTGAACTAAGACAACTTAAAAAATGGCAACATGTGAGTGTGGTCCGGTAAGATTCAATAATTACAGACTGTGATTAGATCTTACGATAAGACTCATTCCGCTAATTACTCCCTAAAGCTAAACGAACGAGCCAGCTTCGTTTTTGCCATCGACATTATTTAATAAGCACATTAACCGGGCCGATGTCTTAGATACGTACTAGGCCCCGAGCGGTTGTTGCTAATACCTTTATAATGTTGTTGATACGCAGCTGATCTTTAAGGGATTCCAGAGACAAAGGCTGGTCATGAGGTCAAAGAGGAATGACCATGTAAACACGTAATGAAAGCCGGAGTACGCTTCTCACTCGAATCACAGTTGGCCAGAACTCATTCACATTACAATCAATTTAAAACACTCATGTATTCGAGCTGTATGACATTGCAACTGGACGAGTTGCCGTTGCGTGTGGCGCGACTGCCTGTTCACAGCTTAATTCAATAAAGTGGGGGCCCTTGCTCGTATCATATCGCCAAGTTCACTATTGATTGCTTCTAAACAACGTGCACATTTACGCAGCCTATAGTGTGTAGTCAAGCTATGAGAGAATGCATACTATTTATGTAGATGACCAATAAACTGTCGAGGGCTTTATGCTCTGAATGTTCTCGCGATATGTGAACTCCCATTAGCATCTCATAGGCTTAATTAGGAATCTACGTACCGGTTGGTCGCCTGCGTCAACGCCAGTCCGTGTGTGGGCAATCAAATTAGAGTCCGCCGCAGACAATGGGGCCGACTCGACCGAAACACCCTACGACAAAACGTTTTCTCGCAATCTTCGATCACCGGATTAAGGGAGTCCGGTCTCGTACGTTTTATCTCCGATTGTTCGCACTTAACGCGCACTTTACGCCGAGAGCCCCTCGAGAGGAAATTGAAAGCGATCGCTTTCCCAACTATCTTATCTGTAGTGCTGTACTAATTAATCGATGTAGTGCGAGGAGGTCGTCGTTAGAGGTAAATAATGCTTGCATTGAGGCGGCGAAGGTGATTTATCGGTGTGAATAGACAAAAGTGTCGCGGGCGGAGCAAGTCAGTACAATGGTGTGGAATGTCGTCGCGAGCCGGCCGCGCGCTCGTGCGACCCGTGAATGCGGATTATTAATAACCCGCTCCGGCGCGGCTCGCGGCACGACCCCAGCCCACTCTGCCTGCAGCGCCTCCACCTGTATTGTACCACCGCACATGCATTTATTTCACCACACTCTTCAGTGATCACACTCACGTATATACATTCAAAGGAACCATGATTCTTATGATGCAATCCCACGTGGACACTCCAAGAGATCAGTTGTTTGAGAACACAATTAAAGATCTATTGGCGTTTTTGTAAAATTCATAAATCGTTACATTCACTGAAGGCCCTTCGGCTCCTATCTCCCCCAAGCCGGATCACATCGCATCCATACCAACAATGCATAACAATGGAGTTGGCGCGGATTATAGCAAATTCCCCAAATTGTGTGGGTCATATTTTGTGCTCAACAATGAGAAAAAATAATTATAATGTCACATGTGTGTAGTTTACCACGTTTGGAACTAATTGGGAATATTTCATAATGTCCCGATTATTGAATGTAACATCTGCCCAAACAGAGAGTTACCGTTGCAGAGCTATAAAGTCCAACAAACGCTGGCATCTCATTTCGCCCGAACAACAACAACCAAATGGAATGCTATAAGATTGATTAACAAAAACTTTCGGAGACGCTCGGACTTTAGTTATTTAAGAGTAACGACAAAACGATAAAAAAACGAAAGTGGAAAGGGCAAAGTGCTCCAAAATGCGTGTCAAAGATAAAATGCAGTATGAAATTGCCTTTCACGTTTTGTTGGTAAAATGGGATCATTTTTTGTCCCAAGTAATGTACGCCTGCCCTGACCAAGAGACTAAGCACGTAGCCCTTCGCAACATGAGAATTAAGCCACCATAAAATAGAGCAATTTTAATGCCAAAATGATTGAGATTTCCACCGCTTGACTTGAGAAAAATACACATACTTTAATTAGGAGGAAGTTCACTTAGTACACAGTTAAATAGATAAATAAATACTACAATAGAAAAGCTAATAATAAACAGCTATGTAAGGAATTCACAATAATATGATACACTATAAGTGAATGATGATTAAGGCATGAAGCGAAAGAGGTCTGTTAAGTCTACAGAGAACTGGCGCTCTACTATCTCTGCTTATTCCGTGACGAGTATGCACTATTTTGGAGCTTTCAAGAAGATGTTTTGGTAGACAACTTCAGATAACTGCGTTGATCGGAGTTTGTAAAAGCAAACTATAGCATTTCCTTAGCACACTAATAAAAAACCCTTTCAATAGTGAACAGTGCTCTGCTTGACAGTTGGTCACATTATCTTTTTTCGTTCCATTTATTTCCAACGATTTTGAATGTGTTCACCTCACGATTTGTTTTTTTGCGTATTTTCATCGTCCACTTACTTAGCTGCGTCGTGAGTAGCGCGATTCGTTACCGAAACTATAATTAGTTTTACCGTTATTGAATACTTTTACATTTTCAATGTATATTGGGTGGGCTTATTGACACCAGCTCCGACAATGGGGAGCGTGACATTCATTTGTTTATTTTCCCAATCTAAAATTGGCAGCTGCCTTCCTTTGTCATGCTAAGAGTACCTTAAAATTTCTAGAAGTAAAATACACTGAAGTCTAGTACAGTACATCACAACTTTTAGCTCAACGACAATAAGAAAAAATATTGCTAGCTTCCATTACTTTCAACTGCTTTTTGGACAGTTACGTCGGCTTATTAGTAACGACTACTTCTTACGTTGAATGTTTGTACAATACAAATTTGTATCATTAACATGTTCTAATGCTAATTGTTCAATGTATTGCGACAAGTCCACGTCGTTTCGTGTAACACTTATTAAAGCAAGATGTCGCCTTTTTCTCAAAATTTAATTATCGACATTAGTTTGACCCCAAAATTTTATTATCGTCATTAGGTCGACACCAAATGTAGTGTGACGTGAAATTAGTCGTCACGGACCATAGTAATATGTTATTTGTTTGCAAAACTGTTCACAGTGTCGCTAAAATTCGATTTCAATTTGTAGAAAGTCGATAATTTTTCGATAGAATGACAAGCACTAAATTTGAATGAGACCGTGTATTGATTGTATACGTGATTGATTAGATTTTATGTTAATGACTCGTTCAAATGAATGCTCACAATAATAGAGCATTTGGATCACTAAATGGATGACAGTATGTCCGCGCGCCGTGCCGTCAAATATGAAGGATGATTCCCACATTTGTCCAGAACGAGCTCCGAGTCTATTGAAAAGACAGGACGAGTATTCCGGACTATAGCTTTGTATTGATAGTAAATACTAATTTCTGATTGTATTCTTTTGACATAATATAACAAATAAAAGAATTGACTGAAACTAACATTTAAAGCCTTGAGCGATTGAGTAAATATAAGCTGTAATAAATATTAAATATGGAAACATAATATTCACGCACGAAGGAGTAACTACATTCGTGATATTTAGACAACATGATGAAACCGTTAAACCTAAAAAAAAATTAGCATGAGCATTCAAAGACAAATAATAAAAGCCAATTCACATGTCAGCTTTACGTAGGTAAAGACTGTCAAATTATAGCTTCAACTATTTGAAAATGTACCAGTCGTGATTGTAAAATTAGCACCCTGCTAGGCTGCCCTGAAAACTTTACTCGTTTCTATGATTGCAGAGATAACAAATCCTCTCTAATTTGCACTCTACCTTAATAGATTTATGGTCAAAACTGCTTAAGCGACAGTTAATAAGTCGTCTGGCTTTTACCAGGTATTGCACCAATGGAAACCGACTAAATTAAGTAAGTCAGATACTCACTTTACATCAGTAAGTTCAAATGGATATACGTATGTGCTGGTAGTAAGAAGTTTAATTAGTCAACAAGCTGCCGCAATATAGACGTGTCGTTTCCTTTCTATTAGTGTCCAAAAGCAGTTTGTTCAATTGATTCGCTGTATAGCAATAAACAATCTCAGTCTCCCCGTGTTTGTGCTATGAATTTGAAGAGTTAACATTTCTAAAGATCAAAGAGACGGATGATTAGCGGATCACTCGAAGATATTGTTGTTACACAAGCCCACTAATGGAGCTACGCACGTAAAGAGGTAATTGTGATATGCTTTTTAGCACTTGTAACCATCTTCCAAGACTTTGAGGTAATCGTCTATGCTCTCCAGAAAACTAAAATTTAAGTCAACAGTCGTAATTAAATCATAATAAAGTAAATCTAGCGAGAACATACAATTCATATCGTTTGAAAGTAATTGTAGCAAATTATGGTAATACAATTTTAAAGGTAGCGCCATTAAAATCTGGTTGGAATGAGACAATGTGCCCCTAATGAACGCAGGGGACAAGTCAGAGAAATTAGATACGCCACACACTGCGATGACACTGCTACAAATGTGGAAGACATAAAGAAGATATATAAATCTGGGTAATGATGTAAAGTGAATGGACAATAGTAATTACCTTCTATGGGCAGATATTCTTTAGTGCGTATCGTCACAAGAATAATTGTCAAATCGCATAATAATCATACCATGACGCTTAAAGTATGGACTCGAAACAAATTTAACGAATTTCAGTGAGGACTTTAATGAATGTTCGAAGTCGGCTCTCCGTTTCTTGTATCATTGGCTCTTAAATATATGTTATGACACAATAGGTCCAATAGATCCAGTTCGGTATATCTCCTATTGTAATAAAGAATACGACATTTCGAAGACATTAAAATTCTCTGGATCGTATAATTACAGATGACACATTTTAACATTAAGACACCCACGCCCGCTCTATGTTGTGGCTTTAAACTTGTATAATTTGTGTTAAAGCCGTAATATATGAGACTTAAGAGACCCTCGCATTCGGCGTTCCATGCATTCGATCGTTAATAAAATTATCAAAATCTAAACAGGTTTTATGAGTATCGCTCGTGCGTCCAAAAGAGTCCGTCTCGGTCCGACTTATGAATGGAAATGGTTTTTGGTATTTTAAGTGTTTCTAAAGATCGTAAATAATTTATCGCCACGTGATACTTCCGTCGGCCGAATTTAAATGTTCAAATGGATGAACCTGCTAACTCAAACGGCTACTGGATATTATTTCAAATCGCATATTCTTAACGTATGATATACACATAGTTTAATTACGCAATTATCTTAAATTGCTCAAGTGGTTCTATTAATAAACTTTTAGAGCTCGTGTCTCGATTAAGGTGCAACTTGATTAGATGTATTGAGACAGTTTTTGTTGGAATAACGCACGTTTTGCTCCCAGTAGCGGATGGTGTTGCGTCAGTGCTCGTGATTCAACCTCGTCAAAACCACTTAGGTACTTATAGGCTGGTCGGTATCGGAGCTGTAATTATTCCGAGCACACGTGGACATGGTTTATGGCCGTGCATGGCTTGCCTTATAAACGCACACCTTTTTGTTTAATAGGTTAACGACATGTATGCTTGTCTTTATTGATCGCGTCCGAATATACTCTTTTACCCCAGCGACCGGCTAGCGAGCAGAGCTTGTAAACGGCATTCTTAATAGGTCAGTAGGCACTTTCATATCTGTTACTGCATACTCTTGTTGAATTTCTAAGTAAATTACTAAGATTATCCAATAGTGTTGCTCTAAGTGATGTCACCTCTACCAATATTTGGCATTTGTTACGTAATTAGTGAGGTTTTACAAACATATGAAGTTAATTTTAAATGTCAATCGACAGTCACCCAAGAATCGATTTAAACTTTTAATAATCGAGCTGTCATGGGTTCTTTTAAAAGATGCTGTTTGAGCAATTTGCTGCAATTGATCAGTTCTAACGCCCGAGCAAAAATTTTACTTCACCTAAATTACGTTGTAGATGTGAAACTCTTTCTTACATTGAGTATTTATTTGTATGTTCTGAGGAAACACCTTAAAATACTACTAAAGAATAAATGAGACTAAAATGACAAGACCGGTACGCATGTCATCGATGTATACATACATGTTGCCAACTAACCAAAGCGGCGTAATACCCGTACAGACAAGTGAATCATTTCCTAAATGAGAGCTATCAAGGCCAACGGCTAGTCGTAGTTAGTCTCAGATTGAGTTATGACAATCGTTCGCCCAATTTGCGTACCAAATACCAGTGTGCAACACAAAGGGCAGATTTAATGGCTCTTGTTAACTCCGTACTCCGGTACTAGACAATTTGACACAATTTTCGCGTGAGCCATAATACCATAAATTTGAATTGAGAACTAAATGGAATATATTATCGCTTAAAACAAGTAAAAATGTGATTTTAACAGTGGATAATGACCTGAACGTAAAACAGGTAGCTGGTGAGATAGCCACCAACGAAGGTGGATCAGTACTTATTCAATTTGATTGTATTGGTATTATAGATACGCGATCTAACCTTGATATCGGCCGCATGGCGGCTTTATGAATGGTTTGTCAGTTGAATAAGAATGGATGGAACCTAGTAGTAATGTTGAATATGCGTGACATGTTTTGGACCTGTAGCCTATAATCCTATTGCATCTTCACACCTTACCACAGAGGTGCTCTGCTCTGCTACAGAGCTATGTGGTAGCTCAACCTTTTACGCTGGACATATATTTAGATGCAAACAGACAAATGGCGAGTTCTATTACTATAACTCACCATCATCGCCTACTATCCCTTCGACGAGAAGTAGGTGGTTTCCCCCTGCTTACCTTTTGGGAAGCTCTTTAGGAGTAACATTTATTTTAAAGATAGAAAAAAAACATTATGTAATTTTATTCATGTCAGGTAGAATCATGGTGACCGTGTGATTTGATTGGCTAGCTGCAAAGTCCAAATAGCGGTTGCAAAACAGTGCATACATATGTATCTGTAGTGTTTTGTCACACAACGAACTTGACAATGAAGAAATTAACAATGTAACCTAAGCATATAACCGCTGAAAAGTGCGTGCGTTATTACACCTCTAGGTAGTAACTACTTAGGTATCGTGGCAATCATAAGTAGAATTAAAACATTACTACTAGAAATTATGATGATGTTAGTGCTAGCAGATTAAGTAGTCTGTCTGGATATATGCTAATACCATTTCTAGAGAAGATTTAAAAATAAAAATGTAGAGACGCTAACATAAAAGGTAAACTAACCATAGCAAGATTATGTCTAGAAATACATACATTTATGATACCTAGTGATGTAAAAATAAAATATATATTTACCTAATTATGATTGATACCAACATATAACTAATGAATACGATGTTTATTCAAACACTCAAGTTACAAAGCTATTAGGACAAAATCAATAAATACCTCTTTATATATATAAATCCATAAAGTGGAGTCAATATTTTTTACGATTAGATATTAAAAGATTTTGTGTAACTAAGCTCTCAAAATATGCCTTTTTTATGAATAACCGTGCCAGCAAATATCGAGTTACATGTCATTGTATCGGCTATGGGCTATTAAATATTTTGCCAAAGGACTGTATCTTTTTTATGTTTTTTCCTCAATAAAAATGTTGTTAAAACTTCAACGTTAGTGTATCACTGAGATGCCAATCATCGTAGTATAAGTTTTACCGTAAAGGTGACAAGTATGCGTCATTCCTCACATTAAACGGTTCCTGCGGACGATGCTTACAACATCTAGAGAAGGTACTCGACTACGGAAATACTAGATAGCTAGCGGAAGAGGTATTAGGATGAACATTCATATATTAATCCTGCATTACTTAGAAACCGTGACGTCATAGAACCCTGGAACATACTGAATTGTATCACAATATAAATATGATTTTATGTAGCCTGCTTTGTTTTTACGAGGTAACACTATCGACTAGATATTTTCTTGGAGATGTATTACTTTGTCGTCAGGTCTTCGTATTCGTTTAGCGATCGTACAAACTTGAACGATTCCTCGACTAACGTTGACGGTATCACGTAAAGCAACTCATACGCATGATATTGAACAAATGAATCGAGAGGCATCGATAATGGCGGGACGTGTAAAACCGGTAGTACGTCCATCTCTCACCGTTACCTAGCACATTCTACCTTATAAACGATGTAGTAATAGTAATTTCATACGAAACTGCTTTTAATTAATTTTCTACTAGATTATCGTCGCTATATCATTTAACTTCGGTTCGATTAATATGATTGGTTGAGTTATGGAACAGTTTTTATGCGGCGCGGTGCCTGAGGTTTTAATTATTCCGAATTAATTAATTGTACATCGGTTTTTTGAATAAATTGTAGATAACACGTTTAGGATATTATATTTTGTATTATCTAGTTACAGGTTAAACCGTTTTTGTGTCGTCTAAATTCATTCACTGGACTTCGATTTGGCTCTTAGTATAAATCAGTAAGCATCGTTTTTTCTAGTACTTTTTGGTCGCTCAAACGTTTAGCCGGCATTGTAAAAAAGGTAAAGTGCACGTAGACAAGTATTTATAACGTTAGGGGGTAGTCGAGACTCTACAAGTTGTAAAACAATTTAGAAATCATTTGTAAAAACATTCAATCAAGCGATAAGTAGGACTTGAATAACCAAATGAAATTTTCAAGTAGTTTTTGTCATGCTGTCTTTTCGATGCTCGCAGCGATTATAAAGAACAGGAAAACTAGGTATTTTCTTTAGACAAATCTCCATTTTAAATAATGCTTCACATCATTTTCTAATCACTCATATCAATTTTATACCTACTAGAATATAAACAAACCTCCGACCAGCCTTACCGTACTATAACTGTCATTTATGCAAAGTCACTTGTGCGGCCAGAATGGGTGATGTAATAATAATAATAATAATAATAATATCCTCACGCCTTCCCACAAGGGTCCACACACCCACTTTCCGCCAGAGGTATATTAGGTGCCAACGTGGCAGATGGCGAGTCCATCGCCGTTACTCAAGCACGACTTTACATACGCCTTTGAATTTCTTCTCAGACTTCTCAGCAGGTTTCATCTCGATATTTTCCTTCACCGTAAAGATCGTGATGTGACTAATCACTGTACTTAAGTTCAGAAAAACTCATTGGTACAGTCGGGATTCGAACTTGCGACCTTTGAGTCGCAGGCAACTGCTCGAACCACTCGGCCACCACGGCATGGGTCTATGGGTGATGTAACGCGCTTCAACAAATCATTCGAAATATTCCCTTCTGCAAGCACGGCCATTTCTTGAATTCTGTCAACGAAGTCACCACTATCGGTACGTGCTATTTGAATACGATCAATTCAAAAGTGATTACGATTATATACTAACGAACTCATTTGGCTACAATATTTAAAGGCTAAATCTACAGCTAATTTGTCCGAAAGATGGGAACGAAATAACCTAACGCACCAGTTGTGTGATAACTTACCCTTAACATTCCCTTCTTAGATAGTTTTGGTCTAGGAAGTTAGAGCGTGGAACTCTGCTTTTTGTTAAACTCATTAATAATACAATTAATAATTATTAATCATCACATAACACAACCTTGAACTTTCGATTAACCAGAACTGGACAATGGATCTCGTTATAAATCTTTACTTACACAAACTTGTAGACCAACAATCAAACGCCGGACAGACGCGCGTATCTAAGTAATTAATCGTAACTTATGATTGATTAAGCACATTAAAAGTGAGCACGATTCCCATTTGAATATTAAATCTATTACGCGAGTGACATAATACTTAATACACTTTTAATCTGAGTTATTGCACAAATGATATAACATTGTTTAGTATTGGTAACAATATGGGCGTATAATACATTATGTATGATAGCTTAATCTAGTGGGAACATAATAGGGATGTGTGCTTTGTCAGGTTCTAATTTTAGGTTTTTTCTTTTTATATATAAATTTATCTTCAATTTATCTCGCCGGAGGCATATTTAGATGTTACGGTTAGAGGTTACGGGCTATAAGACACAACTTGACATTCTAGAACTTCATCCCCAATTGTACATTCATATACAAACACTTAAACTACCTAATTGGTATAGAGCACCGGGTTTTGAACCATTCGAATACCACGGGTTTTTATGTTAATTATATTATAAAACAAATGAAAGTGCCTACGTGTTAAACGCATAACTATTATTTTTATATTGCTTCGTGTGAGAAGTCATATCTCAGGTGATGGTCAACAGATGAACTCAATAAGATGGTTTGAAGGTACAATGGTAAACAAAGATTGTTTATCAACATAACTTTGAAGAGGGCAACCCTTTCCGCGGTTGTACCTTCGCGCCAAACGCTCGCGCGCTTCTTCAAACAAGCGCTAGTGATGCGTAACGCAAACTCGATATTTACTCAGCGACTACAAACACTGGCTGTCGACATTTGTCCGACACGGGAGCTAATGGCTCGAGGAATCCCACAGTCTATTTGCGCTATATCTATGGCTACTGTAATAAATCAACATACCTAAAAATAAGAACTAGGTATGTATTTTAATTCCAACGACAAATACACGTAAGTACTATATAGATGCATGTAAACAAATGTTATAAAATATCTATCAAACAGGTAAAACTTGAGTGGGAATATACTTGAAATAAAATAATATGGCTTTAAAGGAGTTAAAAAAGGAATGTAAAGCCATAACTTCATTTTGAATTCCGTTCGGTTTGTTCCTGTCTCACTCTGAGCGCGCGCAGCAGGGGGCGCCATCGTTCTCACCTCGCGACGCGAGTGGTAGCCGGTCTTTAATAAGTATCGATAAAATATGTCGATGATATATGAATATTTATAAATATTTCGATACTTACCCATATTGCCCACTCCTAAAGCTGGGCAATCGAAGTACAATCTCGACCTCCTAGCAGTACAGTTAGTAAGTACCTTAGTATAATAAATAAATTTATAAATAAACATTAAATTAAAATCTTCGTTAAGATACCAAAAGGTTCTATCAAAAACTATAAATTCGGAGATCATTACGATATTATTGGTTTTCGTTTACTTAAAAATGACTATAAATCTGCATTGAATGTAAGCACATGAGCTGTCAAAAACAAGCTACGAGCCCAGAAACGGGTTACCAAATTCAATTTGTAGGTCGAATTATTCGGTTCTCGACTAATAGCCGACAAAGTATCTCGGGGACAGCACTAATTAATCTCTTGATGGTGTTTCACATTAATTAAGCAGTCGAAAGTTGGTACCACAGTTTTAATAATTAACAACCTTACCTCATTCGATTATGGTCTCTTATTGCCTGTGCGGGTAAGTTCATCGGACACGTGAAACAATCAGTGTGAGGTCTTGAATTTGGTTACATTTTTCGTACTAGTGACAGTAAAAATCATTAAATGTCATCTCGTAACAATAACCACGAGTATATGTAAAGCGTACTTTATATGATACAATCAGTGGGTAAGCCAAGCCTTCCGTGAGACACGAAATTACGTTTTTTCAACACCAATTAAGTACAGAGGACAAATTGCACCGTAAAGCCTTAGCATAGAAACTAAAATCCCGTAGCTAGGCTAAATGTGACAAAACAAAATCGTTGAACAAACGAGCAATTGTAAACACAGACTAAAATTGTGATTATCATAGAAGTGCGCGCTATCAAAATATGGATAAGACTATACGTAAGAGACTGTAATAAATACAGTTGTGTCAAATCCATTATTTTTATTGACATGATTTTGTTTATTTAAACTTACCTCATAATAGATACATAGTTTTTTTACTGAACATACTTTACAATGCAGGGTTATTGCACTAATTAATAAAGAAAATGAGACAGATTTATATGTATAACGTTTATAACTTTGTCCTTTTCGCTCTTCTGTATAATTTTGACAATGTCATGGTTAGCGACATTTATTAACGACAGCGTTATTACCAAGAAAATTAATAAAACGTCCACGTATTTCTTTTATTACTCTACAATGTATGTGCTTACTTATGAAGATGAGATTGAGCCGTTGTCCTTCAATGTTTTAAGTAAAGGCATTATTACGCGATCCATCTTCATAATTGCAATGGTAACTTGGGAGCATTGTTGATTACATTTACGCACGTATTTACCTGGACAATTATATTTAAATGACTCCGTATATTTAAGTGATCACGAAAAGGCAGCGTTGACTATGCTTAATCGTTATTTAGTGGCAGTGTAGGTATGTCCACTTTTTACGAGCGTAATCAAAACGTGATTGTCGCGCTTCCAAAAAAATCAACTTAATTGTGCTGGGTCCAAGTGTTGATGATATAAACAGTAATTACCTGGGCATTCGAAAATGTTATTAAAATACACTTAACCATATTGTGATTTGGTTCGGATCGTGTGACAGTTCTAAGAAATTGACATTAAATTCCGTCGTAACACGCGTGAAGTGTCGAGATTTTGTAATGACTCCGCGACGGCCGGCGAGTGTCGCAGACGTATTATTGAACAAACAATGCCACCGTTGAATTGGGCCCCGAATAGTGAAACGACTAGGCATTCTAAGTTGCTATATATATGCAGGGTATTCTAACCTACAGAACATGATTATCATTCGTGTGGTGAAGATTATTAATTGTTGGTGTGAGTCAGTGTGGAGATATTATCTTTATATATATTATTTTTCTTCTGTGCGTGTGTTTGTCACTAAACTCCTCCTTAATATCTGGAACGATTTTAAATAAATTTTCTTTGTGTCTTCAGGTGGATTCGAGAATTGGACCGGTAGCCCTGTGATCGTGTTACCCGATAGAAGCTGGGCGGGACACCTAGTATGTATATATATTAAGTGTATTATGCATAGTATGTAAGTATTAAGTGCATCAAGTATAATTAAAACATCAAAAGATACGACATAGATATGGCATTTTTTTTGTACAGTAGGTAAAATGTTGCCGAAATAAATGAATACGAAATAAATTAAAATTACTTCACCAATGAACTCTGGCAACATTACGCAATAAAAGTTTGATTGGTGACAAAAGTAGTGGCACAAAGAGCGCCAGCGGTTACAAGTGTACGCAAACAGTATTAGGTAATGTTATTTTCACACAAATTTCCAATAGTTACGGCAAACAAGTAAAGTAGTTATACATGTAAGTAAAGTCAGCGGCGTCTTTAATTTAGCACTAAATATTTGCCAATACTCTTTATACGGACTGGCCACACCTGTTTCTGACAAGGAGCATTTAAGGCGGGATATTTTCTAAAATAATTATCGTGGATGCATCTTTAGTGGCCGCGTGCGCCCGGGGGTGCTATTGTTTTAAGCATTTTTTATTGCTTTTGGCAACCCTGAACAATGGGAGCGACCGGGAGGGTAATTTCGACCGCCGTAACACCGCTTCGCTCTTGGCGTTCAGACCACGCGACATTAGCATGCATCCTCCCATTCTGTTCCTTTTTCAAATTATTCACTGGCCCAACCATAAAAAAACACGCAGCTGATAATTTTATAAATATTCATATAATTGCGCATAAAATAAAATTATTAAATGGAATAATGTTTTCACGGCCACGTCTTTTATTGCTAAGCATTATATACGTATATTAAATTTTACACCTCTCCAGTCGATACGTAATAACGAGCGCCAATATTAACCTGTAATTAAATCATAAACAAAGATAAAAAAAAAACACCGTTGGCATTAAACACGCCGCGCGTGCTTTAATCCTGTGATTTACAATTAGGTACTTGTAATTACATAGCTAGGCTAATTGCGGGCAATTTTAATTATCGATAATAAAGGTATTTTAAATTTGGGTCCGGGCTTATTGCAGCGGCCACGAGGCTAATGTGTGATTACATTACATATATTGTTTTATAGAGGTTATGATAAATAGCTGTTGACAAGTTGACTAATCAACGAAATTAGTTGCTAGTGATGTTCAGTTTAGTTACTTATTAATATTGCTTTGGCGAAGAGAGAGTAAAGCGCCAATTCTATCTAGACTTAGGTATTTCATCATCAGTCTCTTCATAAGCTCCTAGGTTTCTAGTACCTAACTACCTACTATTAAACTTGAGTCCCATCCTTGAGTATTTCATCATCAGTCTCTTCATAAGCTCCTAGGTTTCTAGTACCTAACTACCTGCTCTTAAACTTGAGTCCCATCTTTGAGTATTCAATCAATTTGCTCTAGTTAATATTTATATGAATCGATACAAATCGTCTGTGTCTATGGAAACATTATAAGACTTGCCACTGTACTCGCTTTTATGATATCGACTCGATACATATACAAAACCCTAGGTACTCTAGGTAATTATTGTTATGTACCTATGTATCCTCTATATAATATTCTATCATTCTAATAATTACTCATGACTTAGGTAAATGTTTAATTATAATGAAACGTGATTCAACTTATTTTAAGAACTTATCAATAAATGCCATTTTATCGCGATTAATTATAAATTAAATCAACCGTACATTTATATAAGCAACATATTAGTCACCATGACAAATTTTCTAAGAACGTGCAAAGAAGGAGTGCAATCTCGAGGCGAGTAGAGGCTTAAATATGCTGCATCATAGTTATTTCTGAACTACAATGAAGAGCATTCATAAGGAGCCTTACAAATGTCCACCACAATTGCAGCAAACACAAAACTTAATTAAACTGACACTCTGCATGCATAATGCAATGATTCACTCACAATCGAGAGATAAGAATGTTACAGTCACTGAAAAAATGCAGTACAACAAGTGCACTAGGAATTGTAGAACCAATTGTGTGCCCTCAAAGCGTAGGTATTGGCCTCATTCATTCATTTCATCGACATGATATAATGAATATAAAACATTTTGGCATATTTTTTAAATTAAGAATGTGTTGATAGGTACGTGTTATCTAAAAAGTGCCAGTATAAACTTGGCACTTAGTGGTTTGTGTCATTAGTGCGACACTATTGTTGCTAATCCGAACTTAACCAAAATTCATTTTATAATAACTAGACAAAGATTATACGAAATCAACATCTAAGACTAAGGTAGAAATATTAGTGGTCTTACACAAATACCTTAGCGGGGACTGAATCAATCGAACGATCTCTTGCCTCGTAGACAGGACCACTGATCACTTAGCTCTTGGACATGAGATATATTTTAAATTGTACAATATCATAGTAGAAGACTACTGGACAAGTTAACCCTACGCACGTAGTGTAGTACCTAGTTACTCGTCGGTTCATCATTAGCCTTTCATGAACACGTGATGATATAAAACAAACTGACAAAAAACAAGTATATCTACTCACCTTGTGTGCCAGGTTTTATGCTGTGTGGGTACTATTTACAATTTTGCACTATGGCGCCACAGTATATGTGCACATGCAGCGTATAGACAGGTTTTTAAGATGGTGGTCTTTTCAAAAAGAATAAGAAAGCTAGGTTACGCGATCAGACTAATATAGCATACATTGTTGTCATTTCTATGACGTTGTAGTAGCGCGTCCTTTATATACGTAGAGGACTTCATTTAGTGGTTCGAGTACATAGTCGTCAAGTATATAATTTGATAAACCAACACAAATTCGGGACAATTGCGGCTGGATAAGCGTTTCTTGATCAACGGTTAAAAAAAGTGCTTTTGACGTTTCTTCAAAGAACAGATGCATACGCTGTTAGAAGCATCTTGCTAAAGCTTTCGTTGACAGCAAATTCCACTAAAACTGATACTGATGTTTAATAATAGTTATGAGTGCAGCAAACTGAGAATTAATTTACTGGAATTTATCATTGACCGTATCCTCAAGAAATAAACTGCAACTATAACATTTTGGGGGAACGAAGCTTTATGACAAATTGCCAAATGAAATGAAGGAATGTGAAAATATTAAAAAAGTTAAAAAAAAAAATTAAAAACAATTGTATGCACAATGTAAGTAGATCATACTAGTACGTCAGAAGTAAATACATATGAACGTTATATTTGTTGTAAATCTACACAAATATTATAAAGAGGAAAACTTTGTTTGTTTGTTTGTTTGGTTGTAATGAACAGGCTCAAAAACTACTGGATCATTTTGAAAAATTCTTTCACTGTTGGGAAGCTACACTATCTCCGGTGAACATAGGCTATATTAAATTGAACCCGATAGGTGGCGCTGCGATCGAGATTCAGGAATTTAACTTTTTCACCCGAGCGAAGCTGGGCGGGACAGCTAGTCTTTTATATATCATTTTAAGTGAACATTGTTCTTTTGAGAAATAAATCTTTAAACCCATCTTTATTTATAAAATGACGACTACGTTATGCGAATGAAAAATACTCTGATAACTGACGTTCCACTCTCTTCATTACTCAGGTAGGGAGTCAGCTCGATGACATGTATGCACTTAAGATTTGCATATGTAGTTAATAAATGTGTTAAGTTAAAGATGAAAGATACCTTAAGCTATTCTTAAGCCTTTAGTAATCTTAAGCTATTGTCTAACATTTTTCTTAATCAAAATAAAGAGAGTAATTTGCAAATTCTACTAGTTCCAAGGAAAATTTCAAGTCATGATTTGAGTCAGAGCCATTACATCGAAACGAATGTCTTTCATTGACCGTTTATCGATCGAGTGCTATCGATTATTTAATAGCAAACATTGCAGATAGCGTTTTGGGAAGTTATCGCTAATTATTGGTAGATAACATGGTTTATTACTGATCTGGAGTGGCTTGACAATATACCTACTTAATCTACCTAGCTGTTCATAGATATCGTAGGGCTGTTCCGTGGCGATACTCATAAAACATTTTGGTATACTTTTTGAATTAAGAATATGGTCATACCGATGAGTGCCAGCACACAGTTTGTATTTAGTTATATGGGACTACCTTAATTAATACTATTCGCAATGAACATCGTATCAAAATCTTTTCTCCAGTGAGATTTATATCTATATGTGTACAATTTATTTTGGTTAATTAAGTAGGTGTCTACATGTATCTTGCGGTAACATGCCGCGGTAAATTCTGGATAGAAGGCTTGATATATTGAAGAAAATGTTTAAGGTATGAGAAACTCATTTGTAATATCATTAATCAAATGCATTAACTTTTGCAGATACTATTGCATACATTACTATTATATAACATAGTATAATAAGTTACACAACGTAGGGTCCTAACCACTAGACGATCACGGCTAAACCTGCATACGTCTGAGAAGAAATTCAAAGGCGTATGTATAGTCGTGCTTGAGTAACGGCGATGGACTCGCCATCTGTCACGTTGGCACCTAAT
>JACCPG010010634.1:0-15694 GCA_016069955.1 Drepana arcuata | reverse complement strand
GTTTGCGTGATGCCACGCTATGCAAATAGTTCGCCTCATACCCCACCCTAATCGTCATTGCAGCCAGATACCACGTACAGAACGTTACGTTGTACTGATGTTTTCGACAAGCTTATCTGTTGTGAGTATTTAACGGCTAAGCTCCAAGAAGTCTGTATCTGTCACTTTGATGTTACGCTCGATTAATTCTACTAATATTATAAATGCGAAAGTTTGTGAGGATGTACATAATATGTTCACTCTTTCACGCAAAAACTACCAAACGGAATTGGATGCAATTTGACACATAGGATAGGTTTTACTCCAGAAACCTATAGTAGTTAAAATAATATAGGGACATAGTAGTTAAAATAAAACTCATGAGATTTAAATTGAAGTGCTGAGGAGTTCTGTCTTGGTCTGAGAAAACACTTCAAAGACACCGTCAAAAAGTAACATTGACTACCCTAATGACTTAAATAGAGTAACTTTCTACTGCGTTGTAACTAATCGTCCATATTCATGTTGACTTTTTTTTACGCTCAGACGTTTTTGAAGATGGCAGGCTGGTTTAGCGGCGGTTTCCAAACAAAGTTGTCACAAAGCGTTTTCTTTCAGAACTGGCTTTATATTTCGTCATTGCTATTCTAAAATGTCAGTTATATAAATATAACAACAATTACCAACCAATTGAGCCGTGTGGCCCAGTGGTTAGAGCAGTCGCTCGCAACGTAAATATTGCAAGTTGGAATACCGACCGACCAAGGAGTTTTTCTGAACGTAAGTATAGTGATTAATCAAACCACGAGCTTTACGGTACAAAGGAAAACTTCAAGATGATACCTTCAAACGTTTGAGAAGAAATTCGAAGACATAGGCTTAGAAAAGGCGATGGACTCGCCATAAGTTAGATCTTACACCTCTGCCTAGTCCTTCGGAGACCCTTGCGACAAGGCGGAAAGCTATATTCCAAGCATTTATAGAATAGAATAGAATATTTTTATTTCGGATCATATCCATAGTGTTAGTAAATACAGGATTTAACTTAGGAAACTCTGTCAGTAGGAATGAACTATAAATGAGTATTAAAACAAAAATTTTATCTACCTATTTCCTGGTATCAAACACCTCTGGTCTTTGTTAGGATGTGAAAACAAAGGAGATTGTTTCAGGAGGAATATGTTATTCGAATGGTTGTTGACCCCTCACGATTGGATTGTTTGGAGTTTGGACATCATCCAAGTACTACCTTCCATACGGACAATGTAGTTTTATGCATCATCAAATTTGTTGAATGTGTGCAAGGAGGCGGGCGCTGAAAGCAAAAACTGCTCATTTTAACTGTTCTTCAGTTATTTGCTTAGATCTTGTCTTGGCCTGTAACATGACCTGTTACTGTCTTATTTGGACAAGAGCGTGGAAGAAAAAAAAAGTAATATCCTCACGCCTTCCCACAAGGGTCCCGAAGGGTAAGCAGAGGTGTATAGGTAGTACCCACTTTCCGCCAGAGATACATTTTAGCTGCCAACGTGACAGATGGCGTCCATCGCCGTTACTCAAGCATGACTATACATACGCATTTGAATTTCTTCTCAGACGTATGCAGGTTTCCTCTCGATGCTTTCCTTCGCCGACAAGCTCGTGGTGTGACTAATAACTGTACAAGTCCAGAAAAACTCCAGAAAAACAGATTCGAACTTGCGGTCTTTGTGTCGCAGCCAACTACTCAAACCACTGTCTTATCTTACATCACGTTAGAATCTTATCCATAAGCCGTATCCACTAGAGATACTAAAGTTGATGACTCGTGGAAATCCCCACAGGTCTGCCATCGATTATACGTATCCCACCGGAAATTGCTCATTGCTCCACACTTTTTAATTGCTACTTCCTTAATGAAAGCGTAATGAGTTTGTGCATATGAATGCTTTTGGGCACTGTATAGATTGTGGACACTGTTTTTTTAATATCTGGTAACTGCAGTTTAGATGCAAACAGAATAAACATGGAATGAAAAGAAATATATTATTATGTGTGTGATGGTATTCGTGGTATAATTTTATTATTGCGGATTTGTTTTGGGATGTTGACGATGAATAATTTTATGTTGGCCTTATAGTAACTACCGAATGAGCCATTTCGGAATCGATTGGAGTAACAACCGTGACCGGTAATGAGAGCCATCATTCTTTCAGCCCCTGCGCACACATAGTGGCGCTAGTAATCAATTTCAATTTCGTCCCTGCTAATTTTTTCCGGCAACTTCTCTTTTGGAACCTGTAAGATTAATTCAAGCGATTCAGCAAAATAGCAATTTTTAAAGGATATTGAATGCTGAATAGAACGTTGGCACCTTAAGTATATGTCTGGCGGAAAGTGGGTGTGTGGGTTCTTCCTAAACACCTCTGCCTATCCCTTCGGGAACCCTTATGGGAAGGCGTGAGGAATAGAATGTGAATTTCATATGTGATTTTCAGACGCCAGGCCTGAAAATCTCGAGCTACGCCAAGCGGTTTCACTCGCGATTTTTTATATTTGTTTCAAAGATTAACTTTTTAAAGAAAACCTGTCCTATGTATTAATCTAGGTAATAATATATCTATCACAATATTTCATCCAATTCCATTTTTACGTGTATGAACAGAAATCGTCACAAACTTTTGCATTTACTATATGGATAGGATAGGTATTGCGTGGATAATAACACACAGTTTTCATATTATTTGCATATATATATATATATATGTCGCCGTGTGGTTTCCCATAAGTATACCTTTGTAAATAATATAATAATAATATAAAATATAATGTTAAAATGTAAATAATATGTTAAGTATTTAAACATACCTTCCTTAACTGGTTTCCTGTACCTATAAGTACCTGTTCAATAAGTGTTCCCTGTGTCCCTTACGTTGAATAAAATATTTTGATTTTGATTTTTTGATTTTAAAACCAGCTTTTTGTACAAAGAGACATGAATGTGCATGATGCGTAAGAGATTCTCTAAGTCTAGAGAGCACTGGCGCTCTGTTCTCTCTTAATATCGATGCAGAGTAGAACAACACTCTCACAATCCAGTTTGTCTGTTTCGGTACTGCTGATGTTATCATCCTTGATTGTTCGAGCGAACTGATCTACCTAATTAGTTGGAACGTAGTCTCGGCCTCTTCCTCCAATCACCTTCCCTTAGTCTGTTTTGTCGACCTTTCGTCTCCCGTTCAGGTGTTTTTAGTGTTCCCGTTCAGGTAAATAATATTTTAACTTTATTTATGTACCTATGCCCTTTTTCATAAATAAATGACTCTGGTTTACCTCGTTCTAGTTATAAACGCGCCCCATAGCTTGAATTCTTTCTAGTAATTTCCTCATTTGTGTACCTAATTAAAATCTGTTTCCTCATGTACATTGATTGGATGTACATAAAGCACTGGCTATGACTGCAATGAGTTAATTACTGCAACACTGAAATGCGTCTTTATATTTATTAAACGACTTGGAAACATGACGAGGTTTTAAAATCGTAGGCATATTTATTTTTCATACAAAATCGATTTATACACGTCCACCATTTTTTAAAGGCTAGGTACCCTATTCTTCTACGTTTGTTGCTCATCAAATACGTGACCATCGAAACTGCATGGCGATATAATTATGCAACCTTACAGCATTTATGATATATATTTATTTGGTTCTGAATGCTCTACGTATGCAACAATCATAAATTATATTTGCCACTTCCGCACAATGATAGAAGCATTCAAATTGATAACGAATTTACAATCGTATCACGCCACAACATGCCAAAAAAGTTTCAATTAAGTAACTGAAATAGAAAAAAAAATACGATAGCCCGCTATGTTCCGGTGCGCCCACTGTAATGACAACCAAAATTGTATGTACAGTAATTTGTACAATGGTGTTGTAATGGACGCAGCATAATATAGCGAATGCCAAATAAGATTGAATTATATGCATGTCTGCTGCAATTGTTTTTCAATAATTGTATAGGTATGTATATTTTTGGAGCTTCCTATCGGAAGCTGACGCATATATATATATATATCCTCACGCTTTCCCTTAAGGGTCCCCGAAGGGGTAGGCAGAGGTATATGTAGGTGCACCCACTTTCCGAGATATATTAGGTACCAACGTGACAGATGGCGAGTCCATCGCCGATACACAAGCATGACTTAAGAGCACGACTAACTAGAGGTTTCCTCTCGATGTTTTCCTTCATCGTACCGCTCGTGGTGTGACTAATCACTGTACTTAAGTTCAGAAACTCATTGGTACAGTCGGGATTCGAATCTGCGATCTTTGTATCGTGGAACCACTCGGCCACCAGATCCGAGTGGTTCGAGTAACTAGTTGTCTGCGATACAAAGGTGGCAAGTCTAAGCTGACATATAAGTTTCGTAATCGAGAATACTATATGTACATTTTATCTTATAGAACGTATTGTTGAGACCTTTGCCCAGCTGTGGGATGTAACAGTATAACAGTAACAAATTATACCTAAGTAACAGAGTGTTGGTACTAGGATAGCAGAAATCAAGACTCGTATTATTAAGTCTTCAATTTCCAAACCACTCCACGTTTGGTCCACTCCAACTAGTTTATAAATAAAAGTTTAAAGTCGCCTCAATGGTATTTTAGATACATCGTAGTATCTCCCGTTCAACACAGCAGAAGCAGATGTAAGCTTGAGTAAATTATTATGTGGAACGGTTTGACGCCGTACTGATTCGTATCAAACACGACACCGGAACGCTCAGCATCCGACCGTCGCATCTTCCTCCATAAATTCAATATTCGATACATTTACCTGCCAGAGCACGAACGTGACAATTCTTCCCCGTGAAGTAAATTTATTGAGTGGTAGTTTTAATCAATTACTATACTAGGACATATTTTTGTCGACGAATAAGTACCGTGTAATTCTTTATCGGCTGTCATTCAAATCAAATGGTCAAGATATATCCCGAGATATCATAGTTAATCAATTAATTGACGCAACATGTTTTGTTTTAATTTATTCATATTATGGATATAAGCTCTTCAGTTTATATTAGCATAAGATCCCTTTAATTTATATTACATATATACATTTATTATTATATATATAATCAGTGCTGGTGGTACAAAAACGTAAGCACTTTTTCCCAAAATAATAACGTGCAAGCACTCAAGACCATTAAGGATTGGTATCATATTGAAATAACACGTTTGAATAAATATTTGTCTTTTTGTTCCAGATCACCACACGATGTGCCCGTAACAAAATAGAATTTTAACAGCGGACCAAAAAGCAGGTGCGTTTGAACTCCACCTGCTCCAAAACAAACCTTATTCTAATGTATATTTATTTATATCTACCCACTTTTTGTACCAGTTTGTTCAACTTCCAAAGCGTAAATTGTTCAAAAGCATCTAATTGTATCGTTACAATTTGATTATCAAAGCAATTCATAAGTGACACTACGAACTAGTTCAACAGCCTTTATGACAGATTAAATTAACATTTCAGATCAAGTGGGTGCGGTTTTGTTGTTAGAAAAAATAGTTTTAAGTTTTTAAGTCTAATTAGCGTCTTGTAATCTGTCGACAAACTAACACTTGACTAATTTACATATTTTATTGTAAATTTATGTAAATTACAATCAAAAGTACTTTTATTAATGCACCATAGCACAGTCGTTCTTGCATGGACGATTAAAGATTAGGTTATATCTAGAAGGACACAGGCTATCCAAATTTGTGATATTTCAAACCCTGTATAAATACAAATACAATAATAGTATTTATTCAGAACAACTTAACCTAATTAATACATTTAAAGTATCTACAGTTTGGTTATTCGGCAAAGGCCTCCTCCAACCTTTTCCATTCTGGTCTCTCCTCGGCCTCTCTGTTCCACATCACTCCTGCCACTTCCCTGCACTTTTTCTGCGGCCTGCCTCTTTTCTTTTTACCTTCCACTTTCAACAAATATAGTCTTAATTGTATTAATTGAAATTTAATTGTATATACATATATATATGCAATAATTGACCGGAGCTAGCAAGCAATGCCACAAAAGGCATAAGATGCGTCCACACTGCGGCACGAGAGTCAAGACAATAGACAATAGCTGATTGTCATTCCGGATGGCTCGCCCCGCGGATGTGTAAACGTGTAGAAAGAACGGTGCCATTGGAATACAGTGGCCCATCAGTATGGGTAGCCCCTTATAACTACCATGTGTTTGAATTTATGATTCGGAACTGGAAGTGGTGACGTCATAATGAAACGTCATTAGTGCCATGACGTGTGCAAACTCTAAACATAATAGAGATTCTTTTTTTTTGTCGTCTCCTAGTTGTGATATTTAAATATGGTTAATATAATAGTTTTTTTATAAAGTGACTTAATATTGTTAGCTTTTATGAATTGCGTTGCCCTCGCAAGTGTAGATTCTGTACGTTGCAGTAATCTCGTAAAGCGCTGCCTAAAGCTCGTGATATGACTAATCACTGTACTTAAGTTTAGAAAAACTCATTACAGTACTACTCAGTACAGTCGGGATTCGAACTTGCGACCTTTGCGTCGCAGGCAACTGCTCGAACCACTCGGCCACCACGGCTTTATGACACACTATTATCCAAAGGAACGTAACATTAATGGTATATCATATTTTAGAGACAATTAATTTACGGGGTTTCCTCCCGAGTGAAACATCGAGAGGAAGCCCGTAAAGCTCGTGGTGTGGCTAACTTAACACTGTACTTAAGTTCATAAAAACTTATTGCTACAGTCGAGATTCGAAGTTATAATCTTTGTGTTGCAGGCATCTTGAACCACTCTGCCACCACGGCTGCGCCGTAATCATACAAATAATGTATGATTATTTATAAAGAAAAATGAGTATGTTCTCCGACTAAACACTCTATATCATCAAGCCCCTTTATATTCATTCACAAGTATAATGTACTTTTTGACTTTAACCCTCGGCTCGTCAGTAAGGGCCAGACAAACCGCCACTTGGACATTCACGACCTAATTCCGTTCTCTCGCTGACTTAACATTGTCACGGAGATTCAAGACTGTTGATTACTTTTCCAAACCCTGCCTGCGATGTTAATTGAGGAATTCTGTTGTGAGCAAGCTGCCAGCATTGTTTTAATATGCGTATCTTAGTGGCAGTGAAAGACGTCTGCATATAAGGGTTAGCTAGCCCACTATACGGGCTACAATCTCTTGGTACCTATAAACTTCCTCACTGAACGAGCTGTCTATGCAATTTTTTTTTTTTTTCAAATCGGTTCAGGATTTCAGGACATCGTTTCCTACAAGCTAACCTAGAAATATCTCTTGTTTAATAACCTCTTGTTAGTATACCTACCTAAGTATAGATTTTTAAATATTTTAAATATTTTTTACAACAAGCTTATTTTAGTCCTTTTTTATCCATTGAAATGTACAAGAAGAGACGCCGATAAATACTGCTGCCGGTTCGTAATTTTATTGTAAGGCTCGTATTCTAAATCACATATTATAAAAATACATGTACAATAATTTCAACGGCAATAAATAAACCCGGATCTTATCGACAATAGTGTTGCATAACAAGGGTAAGCTGTTTGTACACGTGCTTAAAAATGAATGAGCCTCACTCACACAGAATCGACCGACAAATCTGTCAACTTGTTGGTAATAAAATCCGAGGCACTACTGGGGCGTGCTGTCACCAAACAGACACACAACTTCTCGTACATCCCGTGTGGTGTGGGTAGTTTACTCTTCGATGACACATGTTGGAGGTCGTGCAGATACAGAATTAAAGTTCTGTTTTTCTGAACTTAAGTAAAGTGATTAGTCACACCACAAGCTATACGGTGAAGGAAAACATCGAGAGGAAACCTGCATACGTCTGAAAAGCAATTCAAAGTCGTATGTATAGTCGTGCTTGAGTAACGGCGATAGACTCGCCATCTGTCACGTTGACACCTAATATACCTCTGGCGGAAAGTGGGTGTGTGGGTTTACCTATACCTATTACTATTACCTATACCTTTATTACCTATACACCTCTGCCTGCCCCTTCGGGGACCCTTGTGGGAAGGCGTCAGGATATATTATATGTAATTCTTACATATGAATCGGACGAATGCTCCAATGCAAATGCAACGCTCTGTGCCAGCTGATTGCAGCCCATTTTTTGAGTCATATTATTTGACGGCCTTTTACTTCGTGTAGTGATTGTTTTACGATATCTCAATATGATGATTTATTATTATATATATATATATATATATATATATATCCTCACGCCTTCCCACAAGGGTCCCCGATGGGGTAGGCAGAGGTGTATAGGTAATACCCACACACCCACTTTCCGCCAGAGGTATATTAGGTGCCAACGTAATTATTGTGTTATTGTTTATTTTTTATTGCGTATGATTGCATATAAGCATTTATTATTGTGGAACTTTCTACACGGCATATATACAAATGCAAAGTCAACAAAACGACTATAGCAACGTATAAGTATCACTGCTTCATTAAATATGCCTGATAACCTCTATTATAACTATCTCTTCAAGCCTTTCTACACCGAAGGGGTAGGGGTTCTAATCACAAAACTCTCTTTATAAATGTAATCTATAATCATCCATAGGTCTCTCTATGAATGTATCATCACGTCAAGTCCCTGGCCAGGCAAGCGGTGCCCTAACTCAGAAATTCAAACCAATCTGATCACAATTGTTTAACCAAATCCATTCATAGTATATCCTATATATCCTGCTACAATATTTTATGGAAATAAATACAAAAGTTTCGGTTCTATAATGTAGAAACTGTATATGCTATTTTGTAAGTATATTATGTATATAGTAAACAGTTCTTCGTGCAACAAAGCATAGGTGTGGTTGTAGAATTACATACGTTGGGCGTTTGGGTACAGTCACCTGTTTGACCTAATTTATTATATTATGCGCAACATGCTTACGTCATGAGGCAGGAATAAACCTTTCGGTTGTCGCGGGTATGTTTTGACGAGTCAAATTGAAATGAATCGAAGGTTATCTTAGTGCATAAGGTGGCGTTTGATTGCTGGTAATACGGCACCAAAATTGCTTTACGTTCTTGTACCTACAACACGCTGGCAAACCTTAGTCTATACTATCAACCCTATCTGTCAATACTAGAGTTGCGCAAAGTTTGGGCGATTGCATTACAACTCTTATATACAACATAGTACTTTAATATTAAGAACTCAAACAGTACATGAAGAGGTAGGTCCAATTGTGATGTAAGCTATCCTCATTTTTAAGTTGGATCAAACTGCTCACGGTGTGCCAATTTGATTGAAATCGGTTAAGTAATTTAGGACAAACAACGTGTCACGTAATTTATATACATTAAGAGTTTATACATCTATATGAATTATATAAGAATAAGCTGATGAGTATTACTCGCTATTTATTTATGTAAAATAAAACAAACTGCTCTTAAGAACCTAATTTGTCACAAACCATTTTTTTTTCAAAACCAAAGACCGTTACGAAATAAATGGTGTATTAATATTATATGTAGTACTAATATTCGTTGCATCGGTACAGGCTTTGCCTAATGAGGAAACCAAAAGATATTATGTTTAAAAATAAGTCAGTCTCTCTCCAAAATTGTATTCCCTCCCTTCGTGGTATAAACTATCACTGCGTCTATGTTATCCCCGACTCGCCCGTTGCCAAGTGTTTCCAATTCTTTATTATTATCGTAGGATAAGGAAACTTCTAGTTATCAGTCAATCATTAGAGATCGGTGCGTTGCGCAGAGTTAACCAATATAGGCGTCTTACCATGGCGAGCTATTGCAATGAGAATTTAATGATTTTGAAATGCCTGCAGAACGAAATAACAAAACGAAAACAATAACAAAACAATGTTTATGCTTGCCAAGCCGGGACGGGTCGCTAGTAAATAATAAATATATAATTACACTGATCACTTAGCACAGAAATACATATGTACAAATACATTGACATACATAAGTAGCACTATTTCAACGTTAAACGCAAGCCTCTTAATAATGATAATGTTTGTGATGAAATCAATGCAGTATTTTTATCATGCGTGCGCGCTGGGCAGCTGCTACAAGTACTTAGCGATGCATATATAATGAACAAGGATAGACTATCACAGCATTTTATTGCAGCTTGACAACGCGTAGGAAGTACGTTTCTGTACTATTTGACAAACCTGCGAGCATATATGAAGATACTGATGTATGTGGGTGAACCGAAAGAGGTAGTAGCTCTAGAATAGGCAGGGAGAATAGTCTATTCTCCCTGCCTACCTACAGTGGAGGACTCTGCGTGAATATAATTATTATATGTTAGTAGGTATTTGGCATATGGCTCGCGACTGCAGTGTTTCTGTTATATTAGCAATTTAGCAAAAAACACTGTGCAGCTGTACCTATCAAAATCCGTTTACGAGTTTTTGAGTTTATCGTGTCTGACAGACAGAAGCGGTGGGAACTTGTAATATTATATATGTATTCGTTTTGAAGTAATGCGATATTGTTTCATATATTTTAGAAGGATGAATTATATCATTCCTTTGTTTTAGACTGCATTGTTAGGAACTGAACTTTACTACGATGTGTACGTATTTTAATGGTCTAGAAAAATCGATTGAAATTACATTATTGATATATTTTCTAGATATGTACATATGAGCCTTTATCCAATATGACTAGGGTCGACAACTAAAGTTATCAAATATCGTAAGTCTATTTAACGTCTATGAAGAGAACAAGATGCTAGTTGGCAATTTTCACTCGCTTAGAACAAATCCAATCAGTGGATACAAAAGCTTACTCGAAGTTTTTTTAAGCTAATAAATAGCTTGCCTCCAACCGCAGACTGTGCCCAGACGACAAAGTGAAACAAACCGTTGCAATGGTTACATTCGAAATTCAAAACTATTTCTTAAATCTTTTTTAACCACTAAGGCGGCATACAAGCTTTCCGTCCAATGATAAGCGAGTACTGTTTTTTATGAACGCTTGCAACGACAAAGGTTTCGGTGCGAACTACTAAATCCACTCGGCCACACTGGCTCGCCGTTCACGTAACTAGACAATCAACTAAATTTGTTCTTTTGTTACATTGTCTGTGAACGAACTGGGCAAGTTAGTTAGCAAACATACGAACTGTTTCTTTACCTAAAGCACTGATTTATATCAAGTCTTATTTACTCCGGAATAAACAAAGAAATAAAAATAAATGCTCCCTGTCGCCGACCATCTATCACTGCCTTGAGCTGGCATCACAGAATAAATAGTACCCAGCACTAATGTTTTCACACTGCTTGCGCACCTTTTATAATATAGTACTCTTTTTTTATACTGTGTTTCGTCGTTAATCCTGGTCTTACCCCGACATTACCTCGTTCTACAGATTACTTGCCGTGGCTTTACTTACAATAGTAGCTAGACGATCTGAAGTTTCCCCTCACTGAATACTGTCTAGGAACTTGCTACAGACAAGAATACTATTGTTGACTCTTTTGTCCAGAAATATGTTTTTTTGGTGTTTTTAGGATGACTTTCCGTCGTAGCTCTGTTTTTTTTATATTATAAGGGTTGAATCTATTCGATGCCCATAAGGTATACATACATATATATTTCATAATAAGGGTTGATTTGATTCGAAGACCGCACGATATACAGATATCAATACTTAGGTATATTATTAAACGGAAAAATTTGTTTGAATGAGCTTGTCTGTGAAACTATTAATCCGATTTGATAATAAATAAAATAGATAAAACTGGCGCTCTACCCTCTCTGTCTACCCCGTCAGGGACTCGGCGCAGTGTATGTATAGCCAAAATTTAATTTTGGTGATGCCGCAGCTAGTTTAATATAAAAGTATGTCGACAGAATACAATCAAACCATGTGTCCCTACAGTTATAAGCTTTAATGCTTTTGTATTCCCGTACCGTTTGTAGCCTCAAAGCTATCTCCAACCGTTCACACAAATGTCCAGTCATGGGTTAAATACTTTATTCAATTTGCGGACGCCAACGCAATTGTTTCCTTGCCTTTATTGCCCACCAACAAAACTTTACGGCCGCTAAAATTGTTAAATGTCACCCTAATATGCTTTGTAATAAAGGTCACGGGGATTGCAAAAAAAGTTTGCACACCGACTGAGAGGGGAGGATGTGTAGGTGACGCTTTGTAATTTTTTTCGTACTCTTGTCAGAGTTTAAGATTACGATAACGCTACTATGGAGAATTCAGACCTTTGAATTGGGTACAAATGAGCTTATTATAATATACTAATTACTTACATACGGGATTATAAATGTTGAAAAGTCTTTTTAATGTCGGTTTTTATGTTAGGATTTATTTATATAACAAAATTTTTCGAATACCTGAAGAGGCTATAGGCAACGGTGTAATGACGTCCATATTTCGAGGGAGGCATCCCAACGTGGCAGGTAGCTTGTTCATCGCTGTTCTGCCTTAAAACGCCACGATGATTTGGCCACGAAGATTCACGAACATTGTACTAAGAAAAAGTATCTCCATCGCAAGCTTCGTCCATAATAATAATAATAAATGGGATTAAAATCTGCGTTCCTGAGACTTCAGACGCATAAACCATGGCTAGATAAACCTCAAAAGTTTCTTTGCTGCTGGCAATAGCGGATTAGTAACAATAACCAGATTGTGGTATGGGCCATGTTACGATAGGAACTTATCGGTCAATTCATGCCATGCTTCGTTCGAGTAATCGCTCAATCAGTTGGCAATAAAAAACGTATTGTATTATTGAATTCATTAATCATTGTCGCCATATCAGCAGGCCGTTTGTGGTACAATGCCACCGGTTACTTACATTGAAAGTTACTTGGAGTCACCATTACTTTGCTGTTTGACGTCTTACACTAACTTGCCCGTAACTTAATAAGTTTATGCAAAATTATGATACTAGATGTACGAAAGTCTGCGGGTGTACCTATCCCCTTGGGAATGTATATATTTTTTTTAACTATTTAAATATAACGTGTTGGCCTTAGGTGTAAGTTTAGCTACTATACCCCTCGAGTTTACCCGCTTAAAATTTGCTTTCTTCCGAGATAAAACATATCCTTCATCATCATTTCTTTCTTTTTTCTTTCTTCATCATTCATCGTCCATCCAGTGCCTAATTTCTTCCAACATTCAGTATTTTTTGCGTGAAAGACGAACAAACATCAACACACCTTTTATCAAAGTTCATATTAAAAATATGAATATGACGATATAATTAATAAATGAATGACCTTGTAAGACATATGTACACAAATTAAGAGCTTCCAAACCGCATCGACCGCAACCAATTAGAGTACAATTTAGTAATATCGCTGCTTCTGGTTTTGAACTAGGGATGTAACTACTTAGCGTCGGATCCGATACGACGGATATTGTTAATGCAATAATATCCAGGTGAATGCCAGACCTTGCCAGAGAACCCTGTATTAACACGTCAAGTATAACTATTTATGCGCTTTATAAATGACGTAACCAACAGTGCCCCGTGGTTTTACCCAGGTAGACGGAAATTTATGGGTTCTTTTTTGCACTATCCGAGCCCCTTTCGAGTTAGGCAGAGAGAATAGAGCGCCAGTTCTCTTTAGACTTGTAGGTATACCTATTTCGCTTTCATACATGCTCGCCGATTTCGAGTACTCTTGACGTTCTCGTCTTCGAGTGTCCGTTCGATTTGATATAGTTAGTTGGAACGTGGTCTTCCTCTGCCTCATCTTGCACACATTTTCACATATCCCACTAACCTTACTACACTATCTCATATCCCATAATTTAGTATACACTCTTATATCTTTTTAGTATTGAGACATCAGAAGTGGAAAGCGAATGCGGAATACCGTATTTAAATTGTCGTCATGTGTGAAGATTCAACTAAATATAAATTCACTTACGGATATCCGCCGGCGATTAGTGCGCGATCGACCCTAGCTAACTTCTATGGCATCTATTTCCGCTCGTGGGCGCGCGCCACTTTTTACAGCTATTAGATATCACGAGATATATTTAAGGGATAAACGGATCGTCGGCATAGCGACCGCATCTTGCTACCAGAGGAAATATTAAAGATAAAAATTTCAAACGAGCAGACATTTTGGTCGTGTAAACAAACATTGTGTTGGTTAATACTGGATATATTTATAAAGGAAGCTGCTTTAATTCTACTTGGATATCCTATCCTCTGAGTTTTGTAGGCTTTTAACTTTCTTTTGGAGTTTGGCTTCCGTCATGAATTTGCTGAACATAAATAATTCTGTCAATTCTCCATTTTAATGTATCTATTCAACTTTGTAAATTTATTTCATCTATTCCGCTTCATAGTAAAAGAAAAGATTAAACAAATTACCCTCATCGCAAAAGAGTATTTAAGCCGAGAATCAACACACAGACACAGGTTACACAGATTTAAACTACGATATTTTTTGTCACATCTATTTCCTACTTATTTATTCATTCACATGACTATTGACCATTGAGTACTTTGTGCGATCCAGTAACTACTGTAAGATAATACCGGTACCGTATGGAAACTTTGTTATGTATATTGGAAAAAGGTTGACAAAAAAGCCGACCCCGCCGTTGGTATTTGTCGAGTTTATTGCGTTTATTCAAGTATGTATTTATGTATACAGTTTATTTTCGGATTTCCAATCTATTCTTTCTTCTCAAATGTATCCAGACTGTGTTTGAGCTCGTGACTTTAATGTACCCTTGTATGCAAAGGTCGTGTCTTTGTAAAGGTCCTTTACATTAAGAACAAAATATATATCGTTTGCCCAAAATTTTGGTAACAGCTTATACTATTTACGTTGGCAATAGTTAACTAAACGGATTACCGTTTGTTAAGCTAAATGTCAGTAAATTAATAAGGTTATTGGCTGTCAAGATTCTGAAAGAGCCGTGGTGGCCGAGTGGTTCGAGCAGTTGCCTGCGACGCAAAGGTCGCAAGTTCGAATCCCGACTGTACCAATGAGTTTTTCTGAACTTAAGTACAGTGATTAGTCACACCACGAGCACGAGCACCTGCATACGTCTGAGAAGAAATTCAAAGCCGTATGTATAGTCGTGCTTGAGTAACGGCGATGGACTCGCCAACTGTCACGTTTGCACCTAATATGCCTCTGGCGGAAAGTGGGTTTGTGGGTATTACCTATACAACTCTGCCTACCCCTTCGGGGACCCTTGTGGGAAGGCGTGAGGATATTATTATTATTATTATAAGATTCTGAATAAAAAGTAATTTGATTGAGAAGCAATCAAGCCCTATTTACCAAATAAATTCAAATTGACCATACTCACTCTGACAATTATACGAAATTTCACTGACAACATAAAGTGCCAGTGAATGTTCTTTGCAAGTTTACGTGTATGCCAACTGCCAAGCAATCAGAAAACCAATATACCTTCATACCCGGGTAGTAATTAACTTTGCGCTTGATCAAACCCAGTCTTTTCAGTATTTATTTTCAGATTCAGCTACTGTTGTTGATGACAAATGACTATCGAATACGTGTGCTCTCCCCGCCTCCTTGATCGGACGATCCTTTGGCGTGCCTTATCATGTTGCATCCATTGGCTGGGGTGGACGCTTGTCACCTGTTGTACTAGTATGAGCGCTACGATATTGTA